>JAQGAT010001001.1:0-19252 GCA_034687845.1 Pantelozetes paolii
AGAGAGAGAGAGACCATAAAATAGTTAATCGTTTGCTTAGATCTTAATATTTTTGTGAATTTATTAATTTTTTTGATATCAAAAGCAATTTAATGTGATTTTAAGTGAAATTTTGAGTGTTTTTCACATAAATATCATTTAAATGTAATGAAAATATTTTTGATGTATTAATATAAACATCATTTCATTTCACTATTTTATTGCTTAAAATTTTAAACAAACAAAACCTAAAAGTAATATATATTTTGACATTTATTTAATTTTTTTTCTTTTCATTTCTTTCTGTATTTGAAATAAATTTTGACTTTCAATGACTGAACAAAATATTGTTTGACTGAAAAGCAAATGCCTTTTCATTGAACAGTGCTTTACATTTCAAAAACAAATGTTTCCAAACAATTATAATTAGATTTTATTTCTTCAATCGATTTAATCGATTAGAGAAAAGGGAAAACTTTTTATAAACATTAAAAGTTTAACCATTTTTATGCTAACTGTGCTCTAAATTGCAATATCTTTTGAATATTGAAAATATCGTTCACTTATATTATATTAACTGCTTTTGAGTCTAACCTTAAGTCACTTAAAGTTTTTTGTTATCAAAAGGATTACTGGTTTAGTAAACCCTCGAATGAGTGGATAGGGAGGAAAGTTATGAAGAAATAACACCTGCTTTACAAAAGATTTACACTTTTCTACATCAATGATATCATTAAATGTTTTTTGTGTGTTATTTAAGGATAACTTTTTTATTCAAAATTATTGGCTTAAGAGGCGTTGAAATTGCGATAAAATGTTATATAAGTTAATAAAAAAAATTATTTCATCCCTTAATTAATGAGTTTAAGAGTTAAGTCATGCAATTAAGTGAAGAAATTGCAATCACATTGCAGTTGAGTTACAAAAAAGTCAGTTCAGAGGAAAGGCAGGAAAAGGAGTATCTTTTGGGATGACTCCTATTAAAGTTGATTTTAGATAAGATTGGGTTTCAAATACAAATAAATTCATATTAAGGGGTATTTTATTTATAATATTAAATCCAATGAATTAACTAAATCTCAAAGACTTATTGTGTAATTAATATTATTTTAATTAAACTTTTATTCAAATAAATAGACATTAAATGTAAAATAAATTCAATAAATCGGAGGAAAGCCTAATATTTAAGTGTTTATTAAAGTCAATAAAAGTGCAAATATTTGTAAAAATAGTGTAATTACTGTAAAAGTTAATCTCAAATAGGATCGGAAACAAACAAATATTGAAGAATAATATCAATTACATGGCATTACATAACTGTGCAGTTCTGTTGCCCATTCTGTACACTAAGTTAAGCACAAGAATAGAGAGTAAATGTAATTCCGTTGCAAAACATCGGAATATTCTGTGAAAACAAGTGATAAGAAAAGTCCAACAATTTGTTGTGAAAACTGACGACAAATATAGGAATAAATAAATAAAATGAATACAAAAGAAAATGAAAATAAGGTTTTGGCGTCAAAATTGGTATTTTATTGAATATTGAATGACATAACATAAGAGCACAGAAATATAAACCCATACCTGAGATGCCTTCATAGGTCCACCACGACTCCCATGAACTGACAGCTGATTTGATAAGACATAGCACTGGTAGACATGTTAGCACAAAATCGGCTTTCATTCTCGTATTGAAATAAAAAATAACTTTTCGGTTGTTATTGTTGTCAACAACTATAGAGTTGTGTCCAAAACTGTAGAGTTGTGTCCAAAACGATATATTTATTACTTCCTCTTCTCTCTCACACTCTTTACTTCGATCTTCTTTGCAATCCCTGTGCTCTTCAATATAGTCACAGCGCTGTAAGAGTTGTCGCAGATATCAAACGCTGAGTTGTAATCGCTGTTAGAATTGAGGACAAAATCTGAACAGTATTTTACCGCTGAGTTCGCACTATAGCTGTGAAAATGCAATTGTTTGGAGAAAACTATGAAAACTATGTCTTAGTGTTGAAGACATAAACACAAAATAATATTTCTTGAGATAAGAGCACAAAATAGTTGTGAATTATATTGACTTTTCAGTTGCTTTTGAAAACTCAATACATTTTAAACATTAGATGCAATTGAAAAACATTGAGAAAAGTGAGGGAATGGTAGGAAGAGTGCAGAGAAAGAGAAAGATTAACTAAATATAAGAAACAAATATTTATTATAACAAACAATACTTTGTTTTAATTTTGTTTTTAAAGTCATTATTAGTAATGAAATGATAAAAAGGTGAATAAAATTGTTGCCAAAACTCAACTGAAAATTGTGTCAAAGATTTGAACTAAACTTTAACTCAAAAACTACTCAATTGTGTGAATAACTCCGTCGGGAGTCGAGTCTTGTTTAACCAGATTTTCACGTGTTTTTACAGACAAATAGCACTCAATTATGTGTTAGAATTGGCACTCAATTTGAAATTACTTGAAAACAAACTATAAATATATCTGCCATTCCTTCAAACATTATTCCTGGAGTTGAGCTCAAGAATAACTGTTTTCAATATCATTAATAAAAAGTAAGAAAAACTACTTTTATTGAGCTTTTGATCATTTGTTGTCTGAATTGAAGTTTAGGTCATTTATTATAATTTTAATTCATGACATAAACCCCTTTCAAGTCGTCTTAAAATCTATATTAAGTGTAAAAATATTTTCTTTTCATAATTTATATCCAATTTTCTGAAAAATATCATAAATTTTTAATTTAATAAAAAATATTGTGAAAAATATTTTGCAAATAAATATTGAAATAAAATTTGATTTAAATTTGAGTTTCAATAAAATTAAGTGAAATTCAAACACAAAATATTTTACTTTAAGAAAGTTTTGATAAAATATTAATTTTCATTACAAACAGGAATCAAGTGATGGCTTAAAATGATTTGCAAAGTTTAAACAAAGTTATAGTCTATTCAGAGCTCAAGAAAGGATACAATTATTTTATAAAATATATTAAATAAACCAAAAATTGTTACCTTTTTTGTCAAAATTAAAATTTCAAGTGATTTATGATATTTAAAAACAATAACACTTATAATGAAAGAGAAGTGAGAATAAAGTACTTCTAAAACATAAGTCGCGAATAAAATGTTATTTTTTCACAAACTTTTCTCACACTATAAAAGTTCATTTGTTTTTGAAGAGACCAACGGTGAAGGGAATGGTATATAAGAATGAGTAAATCGATGCCAAAACGTGCCGTAATATTGAAACCAAAATTTTCAGACAGAGAATAGAGTGGAGGAAGAGAGGGATAGAGAGGGACGATAGGAGAGCACTGGAGGACGAATGGGAAATGTCTTAAAGTTTGCGCAAAAGCGACTGAAAATACTTTAATCCATTTATAGTGGAAAAAAGTCAAAACTAACGATTAGTTTATTATTTGTAACACTTTTTGTATTACTCTTTCATTGAATGAAAAATAATTTGTATTGAATTAAACGCAACATAAAGTTAGTGTCAAAGCATAGGATTTGGTGTAAAATAAGGTTTCCTTAATATAATTTACTTTTGGTTTTGAAATGAAAAATAATAACAATTTTTACGGTCTATTGATATGCATATGAAATGCACATGAAATTCAGTTTTAAGTCTGAGATTTCATTAAAGAAATAAATCCCAAATTTTATGTCTCTTTTTGTTACATGAGTTAAAAAAACTTGTTTTCAAGTGATTTGAATGTCTTGAATGAACTGAAAAACTAGGGATTGAATTAAAATATTGTTTTGATGTCAAGAAAGGCTTAGTATTTCATGTTATTATTAAAAATAAATTGATATAACTTTACGTTTAATGCAATTTATTTTTCTTGTTATAAGAGCAGTGAAGAGACTATAAGACTATAAATTACATTAAAGTTTTGTACTTTTATTAGTAATTCCACAGAAAATAGGGAATAAATTATGCAATAAAAGGGAAGACTTCTCTCAGTTTTAAAGATAATGTTAGGTTTGGTTTACAAATGGTGTTGAGTTGAGTCGATCACAGATTGATTGTACCCCTAATGTTGATGAGAGAAGAGATGGCAAACAATTTGAATGTTTGAGTTTCACAGCTATTATTACATTCGTTAATCTGTAATCCGATCACATCTATAGAGTGCAACACAATTGCAACTCAATTACAGACGGATTGACTTCAAATAGCAATTTAAGCCCAAAGAAAGAGTTTTTGACATAAAATATTGTGAAAGAGATTACACTTTTGTATCAAATTCTCTAACGATATAAGAATTACTCGAAACAAACAAAACATCAGATTTTTTGCTAAACTTTTCTCACTTTTACACTTTGGTCTCACTTTGGGATGACTTTTGCCAAAACCTTAACAATAAATATATTTTAAAGATAACTTTAATAGCAATACAAACAACAGTTCACTAATGCTTTGAATGTTTCACGAAATCAAGATTTTTCTCATCTCTTCAAATGTTTTGACTCAACACTTGATAAGCATTGGTCACAATCACCGCTCAATACGTGGTCTTCAGATAAGAGTTGCAATCATTGTATGAAACAAATGATTATTTGATATATAAATTCTCTCACAGTTTATATCTGAGACATCGCATCAGTTGTGCCAAAGAAGGCATAAATAAAACCTTTTTTGCATTATTTTCACAACATTTACAATACATTTAGGTTTCAAAACATTATTTTCTGAAAAAGCTTTTAATATATATTTTCATCATTTTATTGATTTGTGATCTTTCTGTTCAGTCACTTGAGGGTCGAGTGCTTTATCGGCGCTTAAAACTAGTCAATAGTTTTTGGGATTAAAATTTAGACGATTATCAAATGAAAGCTATAATTATGTCTTGAATTATCGATTTTGAATGAATTATGTGTTTATATAACAAATAGATTATTGAATGCCTGTGTTATGACATGATATGGGCTGACATTACATCAAATTTTTTTACAAACGTTTTCGGTTTTGTTTATAAATTATTTATTAAATATTCAATGAAAGTCTAAATTTTTAAATATTTTATTTAAATTGAAATAAAGTCTAAATAAGTTTATTTAACAAAATTCTCATTTCAAACACAAAAACATTTAATACTTATCTACAAAATGACTGATATTTATCTGAGAATTAAAATTCAGAATAATTTAACTCTTATTATAAAAAATTGAAAAAATATTTTGAATTAATTTAAAAGTAATTTCAATAACAAAAGAGAAATCTCAGTAAAAGTAATGATGGATTGAATCATCAAATCTTAGGGGTATTTAAGAGTAAATTATAAAGTTTTGAGTCTAGAGTTAAATAAGTTATGAAAGAATTGATACAAAATTCAGTAAATATTTCAAAGAATATCTGAAATGCATTTGAATTTCAAATCTAAGTATAACTCAAACGAAATGATATAAAAATTATTTTACAAACGAATGAATAAAAATCATTTTCTTTGCATAAGTTATTCAATAAAATAACAAAAAGTCATACCTTTTGAAGGTTTGAGACTTTGATAGGCATTAGAGAAGAGAAAAGTCTGAATTTGAAAATCGGATTATTTTGTGCACAAAATATATAATATTTAATAATAAAAGCAAAAAAAAAATATTTAATATCTATGTCTTTGAAAATGTTTAAAAACTGTCACAAACACTATCAACAAATGTTCGTCTCTTAGTTTATCAGCAAAACTATCTCAACGGATGGATGCAAATCAGTTTTCACACATTAACACTACAGTAGGCTGTGCTCCCTGTGCTCCCAGTGCTCTCCACTCAATCTCTATCTGTTGTGTTTGTTCTGAATTTAGTATTTTTTGCAATCGTTTAGTTGCCATTTGATTATAATTCAAGTCAAGCTGACGCACATCACAGCGAGATATCCAATACAATACACCCTTATATTGAATGCCATTGAATGTCATTGAAAGCATCAACTCTTTCAACAATACGACCAAAAACTATAGTTTTGTTTAATATTTTCATAGATATCAGCAAAATATATAAAGTTATGCAAAACATTGTTTGCATTTCAAGACATGAGAAATTGTTTTTGCATTTCTATTATTGACTTTAATCTGCATTTTATAACAAAACCCTTTCCCCTTATTCTCCCTCTCATTGCAATCTTCTTCTTCAGAAGTTATTCAAATGTAATCTTAATTTAATTTTACATTAAATTAAAGCAATTAATTATTTTCAAGACTAATGAAAGCCTAAAACTGATTAAACAATGTACTTCTAAAAACTTTAAATTATTTTCAATTTTCGAAAAATATAAAACAATTTAACAATTGATTGATTGATTAATAAAATATTTTTAATCAGATATAAGATTAAAAAGTTTATTGTGTTTCCTATTTATAGTGAAATTGATTTGAGTTTAAGTCATAACCTTTTTTTCCAATGACTGTAAGCAACAGACATATAATGCTATCGATTAGGGAATCATTAAAATTGTATTTTCGTCTAAAAGTCTATTGAATTTGATTTGAATTTGTTTATCGATAAGTCTTTTAATAACACGAGTTTGCAGTTAAGGTTAGACTCAACTGCAGAACAGGCACTGAATTTGTAGAGGAAATCGTAATTGTATTGAAAAATAGATGTTATGAACCAATTGTATTGAACACATGGAAGAGAAGAAACTGCCGGTGCAAACATCTGTTACCTTTTACTTATGATACGTTCAATTAGGTTTGGGTTCACTTTTCAAACTCAATCAAAAGTGCAATTTTCTGCAACAATTGTAAGCAAAGTGTGAATAGATTTTTGAGAGCATAACACAAATTAAGAGTAAAGAATATAATACTTTATTTCACTCTTTATTTTCACTCTTTTACTCCTTTTAACAAATATTTTTGATTTTACGTTACATTACATAAGAATTGAACAAAACTTTTAGTAAATATCGAAAAATAACTCAAAATTCCTTTACATTTGGTTTGGATTTCAAGAATTGATTTTAAAGGAAAAGTTATTTTTCAGTAATAACTCAGCAATTTTTTACATTGCTCAGTTTACTGCAATGGGGAAGACTTCCAATAGACTAAGAAAACAATATCTGACCGGAAATTCAATGCATTGTTAAATAAAATTTGTTTAAAACTGAAGTTTAGGTGAATTTTTATTAAATCTTATTTTGAAAATCAATTTTATGTATATTTTAGTCAATAAATTGATTTAAAGACTGAAATTTCGATTAAGTTTTGTAGTCTTTGTATGAGTTTCACAAAAAAATCAATTCATAAAATGCAGAAAAAGAGTAATAACTCAAACAAATTATAATAGTTATGGCATTGGAGTTGAAATTCAATTATATCTTATGTTTAGTATCGAGTGTTTGCAACAACTGAGGAAAAGTGAAGTAAAAAATTGATTTTAATCTCCAAATGTGAGCTCAATTTGTAGGAAAGAAAAGATGTATTGATTTGATGTTCAATTGAGTTGAGATTATATTCACAATTAATCATAAAATTAATAAAAAAGTCTGCAATTTATTTGATTGAATATAAAGTGAGACCACATAAAGATAGGTTCAGATGTGTATAATAGCCCCTAAAATATCCGTTTCTCCTCTTTTATACGAGAGTTAATAATAGCAGAAGTGATGAATTATAGCCATCAAAAACAATGGCAAACAATAATTCAAAACAATGACGACTGGACTGACAAAAACATTGCCTACACTGGCCTTAGAGTTAGCTTAGGATCAAATAATAGCTCTTTTGCTCACAACTGACCCAATGTTTCAATACTTATATTCAATATAATGAGTGAATGACTTTTGGCCAACAATTCTCACTCTATTTCTCAAATTGTGTTATTAATTCAATGAAACAAATTTAAACTCAAAATTGATTTCAATTACTGTTATATACGAACAAATCATTTATCAAATGTTAGTTTCAATTATAAGTTTAAGCTCTAATCAATTAAAAAGGGCCAGGGATAGTTTTCATGATAATATAAGGGGGTTTATCTGGAATTCTCATTTATTTATACTTATATTTTCAGGGGTTTCAGTAAAAAGATAGATGGAATGAGATGTTAAAATTATAGACTCTTTTAATCCATTTCCCCTTTGGCCCCCCTTTGACCCCCTTTGGTGATCACAGATAATTGAAAATAAATTAGTTTTGAATATATATCTCAATTGAAATACAAATTGTAATATAATATCAAAACTTTTAATTGAATTTCTATTAAATTTCTTTTCTCATCAAAACGAGTCTCAAAACCACTGAATATCTGATTATATTTGAGAAAAGATTATGTTTAATGAGTTTTTGTTATGAATTTGTATTTAAATATAAAACCCCTGAAAATAGTGGACCTTTTGGTCGATATTGAAGACATAAGATCTGAAGAGAAAATACTATATATTTGACAAAAAGAGAGGATTTTATTCACAAATTATGAATATTTAGTATAAAATACAACAGATTTTTGGTAACAAATGAGTAAAAAATATGTTTTCAATAGTTTTAACAATTAATACATGCATTCAATGGTATATTCAATGATGTCTTAAACTTCTGAATCCATATTCAAATCGGGAATCAGATCCATGGGTATCATCATCAGACTCAGGGATTTGATTCCTGACTTGAATCCGGGTCTTTTAATATTCAAATCATATTTGTTGAAACTTTTTTGGAATAAATAAATAACTTTTTGATTAATATTATGAAAACAAATGAAGAATTCATTTATAAAATAGAAAATTGTTTTTAAGAGTGAATATAAAAAATGAAAAAAATGACAAAATGTTGAAAAAATGTTTAAATTCTTAGCAAAACCTCCAAAACTTTAGTTGAGATTAATTCCAACGCATTTGTCCGCCATTTCAATGGCGACGGCAGTCCTGATGTTATATATGAAGACATTGTCCTTCAGTTTCAAGGGTTGAAAGACCCAATAGTTTAACACATTTTCACAGTTTGTTGACTCAATTGAAGACATTTTAGGACAGAAATAGTTTAAAAGTCTTTCAATATAAGACCACTTCGTCGGCGACTGAAGAACTTCTTCTGGTTTTAAATTGAGGAACAGATCGGCATTAGATCCAAACAATTGTGCCATAAGTTTGTTGTGTTTCATGTCTTGCATAATGAATATGAATTTAAAGGTCAAAACACAAGTGCTTTCATTGCAATGAAAACAATTCATAACTATTTTGCCTTTAGTTGACTCCAATATGGCGTCAATGAGTGGGTCCTCGATATAGTAGTCCCTCAAAGAGATAATACGAAGACATCGCTCATTAGTACAGAAGACGGAAATCACATCCTTTATGTCATTTGATGGCAAATAACTGATTACACGTGACTTCACTTTATATAACTGTTTGTCCACTCCGTTGGCTATTATCTCATCGAAGAGCACCTGTTTATTGGGAATGTCGACGATATGGACGATCGGTAAATAGGATTCGGTTTCTTCGATGAAATCAATCTCTTGATTGCAATCGATATAAAAATTTTCATCCATTTCTGAGAAGACAGTACTTTCTTCCGGTGCTGATTGAGTAGTGGTAGTCTCCGGAAGTATATCATTGTCTTCCATATCCAATGGCAGCGATTGTGAGGGAAACGAGTCTTCAATGGTATCGTGTCTTACGTTTACGGCAGACATAATTGTGTATTCATCGATACGATCGCGGAATCTCTTGCCTTTAGATTTGAAAAATTCAAATGTGAGTGAAGGGAGGACAGGAAGGACAGGGAGGACAGGGAGGACAGGGAGGACAGGGAGAAAAGCATAATTGGTTGAAAACATACCTAAAAAGGACTCGCGATCTACAAAACGAATACATTTCCCAAAATTATAGCTCGAATTCAATGTATAAGTGAAACAGTTTTCGTGAAATCTATCGACTCTTATGTTGACATTAAATAAAACAATAAAATCAAAGGGTTTTATGTTTTGGGCATCACTTGAGTGCTGTTCAAACACTGTCACCACAATTGCCATTTCATTCTCATTGATAATACGCGCCATTTCTTCTTCACCACTATTCAGATCCATATCTCTGGTGTCCACAACAGATCTGTATGTGTTTAACGCGGGTTTCGTTGTGTCCCAAACGGTTAGACAACTTCTACCGGGACTGGGATTTGTCACTCGTATCACTTGAACGGCTAAATCAGTGTAAGAGCTATAAGAAGTTGACTTCTTTTTGCTTAGACTATCGCCGAGTAGTTCTTCGGTAAACCATTCTTCGAGTTCTTGTTTCCGTTGTCTATCAAAGTCATCAAACGTCGGATTAATACTGGTTTTGATCGGAGAAAACAGATCTGAGTTTTGAAATGCTTTGAAAACCTGAAAGTATTTACAATTAATTATAATTTGAAATTCATTTCAATTCAAATTCAACTCAAATACCACAACATCTTTAGGATCTGTGCATATAATGGCCATAGAGTTGGGCGCCATTAGTATCCGATGAATACGCATCACATCTCCCGGTTTGAGTGTTGGATAACTTCGGGAACCACTTCTTCCGGGTTTTAAGTGTATAGAAAGGGTGAAAATCTTTTCATCCCTTAAATGAATGACATTTTCTTTGTCTTTATACCGAAAAATGCCGTAAATATGACAATAAGTCTTTCCACTGACGGGCATAAGGCTATGGACTTCCATAAGAGTCTTGTATTCATACCTCCGCTCAGTTGTGACACTTATGACCACATTTGTGACCAAACTTTCGGTTGAATTGTCAACCATTTGAGTATTACTTTGTGTTTCAGCCGAAGAACTATTCATTTGTTTATTATTTTCATTAACTTTTCGTTTATTTGTTTTCTTCTTTGAATTACTTCTGAGACGACGTCTGGAATCGTTGTTCAAGTCTTCGGCTGAAGACATGTTTTCATCACTTGAGTCAAAATTCAGTCTCTTTTTGGCCAAAGTTTTCATTGGATTTAAATCACGTTTTGACTCACTTTTAGACAAACTTTTGTTAACAATGTCTTCATTTTCGTTGTCATTGTTAGCAACCAATTGGTGGTCAACGGAATCGCTGTCAGGGATGGCAACGAAGGATTCCTCCCGAAGACTGACCAGCATTTTGATAATGGACTCAAACTCTGGTTTAACCAAAACCAAGGGTTCGTAAAACTGTTTGAGTAGATGTCCGTTGCCTTCAAGACATCAATCAATTGATTATAAATTCAATTTAAAGACAATTAAGAGTTCATTACATTTGAAGACCTTATTCTTCGGCATAACTCCGGTCTCAAAGCCAAACAAAGTGAACAGTTGTCCCGATTTTAGGGCCGACTTCTTGAACGGTGTCTTTGCATAACAGCCGAAGAAGACTATCACTAAATACTGATCAATGGTTTGTGACTGTTGTGAGACATCAGTGGTCACAACGATTCGCTTGCATTTGGGATCAGTTTCCACACCATCTAAGGGGCAAAAGTGTATTATCTTTAGCTTAAGTTTATTGTCTTTGTATTGACTGAACGGCTGAAGAGTTTTGGCACTAATTATAGCCATTTTGGACACAAAAACAATCACTAAATGAAGACTTAATTCAATCGTCTGTTCAAAACATCATTCAATCAAATGTTGTAAACATAACAACAAAAACGTTTATAAAATAAACCCTTTTTTGCATTCATTTCAATGCATTTCAACACAACTTAAGCCCAAAACCTATTAAAACATTACGTAATCTATGAATGAATTGATTGTGTATTTCGTGTGAGAAATGCTGTTTTGGCGCCAAATAAGGGGTTATTCAGGGGTTTGTGTTTTATTTGCATTTCAATACCAAATCATAAATCAATTTATAATTAATTTATTTTAAATCCAAACAAATATTAATTGAAATTAAAGTAAAATAAAAATAATTTAATAAAACTTTTATTTAAAATTAATTTTTAGTAAAACTTTGGATTAGATTTTGTCCACAAATAACGTAACACTTGTTTATGAGTAGAGTTTGTGTGGAAACGAGTCTTCAATACATTTCAATGTATTTTGGGATCCAATGATTGAATGAATGTTTACGTTATGTTTGAATCAATTATTTGGTGTTTATATCCATTGACACAATAGTCACGTGTCTTAGGCTTAGACTTAAAGTCCTTGAAATGAAGTAAACATTTAATTATTATTTAGTTTTTGTCAAACATTAAGACATTTAAACCAAAAATCAATTGTTTTTTACAATCATTTGATTAATTAATTGAAATCCAAATCAATAGTTGTGTTAACAATGACTGAAAGCCAATCACTTGAATCACTTCCCAATGGTTTGAATGCAATGTCTTTCCATTCCTCGAGAAATATCCGCAAAGACTTTGATGTGTTTGTGGTCTCAGAGTCGGGAAAACCCGTCTATTGTTACTCAAGACGTGAGGACAGCATCACATTAATGGGTGTTTCCGTGGCTTTGATTAACTTCATTGAAAACACTCAAAACGATAGCATCCGACACATTCAGACCGCTTCGGGTCTTCGGATCACGTTTTCACACAAATCCCCGCTTTTTATAATAATTATATTTAAAGTCAATTCAGGCATCGATTCATCAATACTTGTAAACCAAGTGAACGCACAGATAGTGTCGATCCTAACCCTCAAGACATTGAAGTCAGTGTATGAACAGAGACCTACTTTTGACTTAAAGAGATTGCTCTCAGGTTTTACTCAAACCATACCATCGATTGTCTAATCATTTGTTTGTCATTATATCCATAGGAAGTGAGAAACTGATCGACACTTTGATTGATGTAATCATAAGTCCAATCGACGGACAGTCAAACGACAGCCAACTGTCCGAAAGCAAGTGGAGGACCAATGGAGTGAACGCATACCTCACGTCATCGATGTCTTCGTCGTCTTCAAGAACTATAGGACAGCAGTCAATAGTAAACACTCGAAACCACATCTCGAGTCGGGTTTATATCCCAATCCAACTCATGTCGGCATCACTTCGTGAGTCGGTCTTCAATATTGTCAGTTCGTGTGTGTCTTCGGCACCGAATGTAGTCTTCAGTCTATTATTCTCTGTTGAGAACAAATCAAAAGACATTCAAAAGACAGTCAATAATGAAATTAATTTAATAATAGTCTGTAATCACAACCCGAAGGCCCGAATCAGTCCTTTGGACATACAGTTAGTCTACTCTCTAGTGATTGCCTCTGAATCGCAGTTGTCTTCTGTGGAGTCCTTTTGGTTACCGATATGTTTGCCCCGATTTGACACAAATAACTTTCTTCACACTCACATCTCATACCTTTCCGATGACTACTGTTTGGCGCTGTTGACGACGGAAAGGGAGGATTTCCATAAATGCCAATTAGTTAAGGACTCAATAATAGATCGTTTGGTTAAAGTGCACCTGACTTTCAGTCGCTCCAACTTAAGTGACTTATCTCAGCCTCAGTTACAGTATTTGTGGTATCAATCGCACCGGCAGTCTGTGCTGTGGAGACAGACATCCCTTTCCGACTTTAGTTCAATTAATTATTACATAACAAACCGAATGTTAAAATCAAATTTAAAGACATTTTGGTTGCGATCGGAAACGGATGGCCTGTTGTTGGGCTGGCATTCACCGACTTTCCAACTCTACGCTCAGTTTGACGTCACTATCACTCAATTACAGGCTTTGACTGCCATTCAGTCCATCATTAAGTGGATTAAGAGAGAAGAGGAGAAGTTTGTTATCAAAGACTATCAATAGTTTGTCAATAGTTGTCAATCAATGAATCGTTTCTTTAATTTTATTTCAATTTTTCTTTTAATTTCAAAGTATTTTCAAAAATATTTATTAAAATTAAATGTTTTCTCAGTTTTTAATGTTTTCTTTGATTTTTAAACTATTTATTAATAAATATATAATTGTTTTAAAACTACTTATTATTTATGAGTTTATTGTAATTATGAGAACATTTTGTTTTGTTTTTTACTCCTTTTGTAAGGAATTATCAATTTTGTAGGAAAAGACCTCATATTTAGAGTCAGAGGTCAGGACTGACTGTCATTTCTTATGAATTGATATTCAATCAGATATGAGATGAGATATTCTGAAACCTTTTGATAGTTTGCTGTTGAAAGTTGGTATCCAATGAGACGGTCCATTCAAAGGGAATTTGTCCCAGGGCTGTTTTCCATTGAAAATATAATGTGGAGTTAATCCTTGCATATGAATACTTGGCGGCTGATAATAGGACGGGGAAGGTATGGTTGGCGTCGGAGGTGTCAATGGTGTGAATGTTGGGGACGAATGGTTTGAATTGTGTTTTGACATTAAGTTAACCGGAGGACTATTGGACTCAATTTGCGGACAATTGATCCACTCTTCATCCAATTGGTCAACAATTTCATTGATATCTTCTTTCTGTTTCACTTGTGTCAGAAAGTAGTCGACATAACGGATCCGTTCCATCACTACAGGGCTTGAATTTCTTTTCTTCAGTTCCTCTAAAACTTTATGGGATTTTGTAAACAAATCTTTTTCATTAATTTTCTTAACATTTTTCACGCCTTCGTTATCTCCAGTGTTATAAACGCTATTTTTATCCGTCTCTGAAGAGCCTATAGTTATGTAAATGTTTATAATTAAGAGATTATAATATAATGTATTGATTGTTAAGCAATGCATAAAAATGTTAAAAAAATAAAAACTAATAATTAATTTGTAATGAATTACTAATTAATTAAAAAATAATAGATTTCATACTATTTATAGACTTTTTATTCATTTTTCCTCAAATATAGCAAAATTTATTTGTTTTGTAATAAAATCTCAAATAATTTGATAAAAATTAAAATTAATTAAAACTATAATAAAATCAAAAACACATACATTCGTCCGCTTCTTGTTTTTTAATGACCACCGGCTTAAACATCTCATCCTCTTTGACGTTAGGGTCCATTGAGTCCACAGCCCGACGCCTTTTAGCACTGATTTGCTTAGCAGAGAGACTCTGTCTCTGTTTGAGCAAGTTGCAATCATCACACACACAGTCTTTGAATTTACATTTGTGTTTGTGATCTGTTGTTAACATTTTATTGAATTATAATTTATAAATAAATAAAAAGTATGATTTAAACTAACTCTTAACATCCGGTGCCTTTTTCGGAGGCATATGGTTCTGGCACCTTTGACACTTAGGTGTTCTGGTCTTTTTTCCATCACTTTGTTTATCTTCAGTTGAATTTTTATTAACCTTTTCTTTGATTCTCAAATCCGTTGCTTCTGGTGTTGGGCTTTGATTTCCAAAATCAATGGTTTTTCCATTCATAGTGTCATATATTTTGTGCTTGAATTTACTCATGAATTTCAGTTTACAAACACTTCAATGGTTTTGATCTGCAAACCAAACAAAAGACAACTTTATATATAAATGTCTAAAAGTATTACTAAACTATGAATGTATCGAAAAACTACTGCATTTGCTGCACATGTCCTGTGCTATGAGCACTGGTAGCTTTTACTAGATTTTTTTTCTATACCTGATCTCTGGTTGGTTAAAACTCATTGGGTTCCGACCTCTTATGTAAAGATTTATGAGACAGTTATTGGTCTTAAACTTTGTATCAATTAATTGATTAATTAATAAATTGAATGAAATTTTTATTAAAATTTTATTTATTCTCAGAATTTAATGAATATTTAATTTTATGTTGAATTGAAAATCACCAATTCTATTGACCCTGTATATAATGACCATGTACAGTCCACATTACTAAACTTATTCAAATCATATAATCTTTTTTTATAATTTTTTACTTTTCCCTTCCTTGAGGGGGTGGGGGTAACAGGATTTATCCCCCTATTATCCCCTGATACTAATGTATATACCAAATGTGTGCTGATAATGATGAGCAAGGTTTTAGTGTTACCGCAGGTGTAAAACCTAAGTAATTGTTATGCAATTCAGTGGAAACTAAGTTATTATTCTTATCCTCCAAATCATTTACACACTAACAATAAGGTTGGATATTTACACAATTTACACCTGGGTACTTTTGAAAAAAAAACTAAAATAGAGATATTTTTCCTTATTTAAACCATTACTTAAGAGTTTGAAAGTATTTTTTAATAATTAATAAAACATTTAAAATCAAAAGAGTTGTGAGTTATTGCCGGTGAGTTAAGGGGGTTTCAATTGCAGTTAAACTGTCAGGGTAAGATAACTAATGACTGTAAAAGTAACACTAATTAGGATAGGATTTAAATAACTCATTAATTATTGATAGTTTCAGTAGAAGTACAGTATATATAATGAGAGTTTAGTTTATTCGCGGTATTTCTAGATTTCAATACTTTTTACAATATTTGAGTACAAAATGAGTGCAAATATTATTAAAATGAAAAAATAAGCGAAAATGAGTTGAGATGTGAAAGCATTTCAAACTTTCACTTCATATCATATTTCTTTGAATTCTTCCTATTTTTCAATTAATTAAAAGTAAAATTGAAATAAAAAGTAAATAAAATTCAATTATTTGTTGAACAATTAAAAATAATTAAAGCATCTATTTCAAAATAAGCAAGGCAAGATAGACTAACCAATGCACAACTTTATTTATTTCAATTATGTGTTTAAATTGATTTCAATTTAGTTATAAAGAGATTAATTCAATAATTTTGTACAAATGAATGCATTTCCTGACAAACACTACAACTTTGGTATTCATTTCGCAACAGAGTATCAAACATTAGTTTTTCCCGTTTGTTAGAGGCTTTTATACTAAATAACCAGAATAAGTTTGCAAATCATTTAATAAATTAAAAATATATTAAAACTATTTTTATTACTTTTAAACCTGTTTTATAAGAAATACATTTATATTTTGTAACTAAAAGGAAATATAATTTCTTTTATTCTTTGGTAAAACATGTGATAATTTAATAAAATTTCAAAGACCAAGTTTAGTTTCCTTAAACAATACAGTATTAGAGTGAGTTTAGTATTGCAGACATTTTTATTCAAACTTTAATTAAACTTTAATTTAAATATTTCTTTAATTAATTGATATTAAAATGATTTCTAAAAAAAAGAAAGTTTTATCTCTTATTTGAGTAAATCTTTAAACAAATATAGATTTATTGATAATTTATTGTAAAAACTAACCTTGGATTTAGTCGTTATTATTACTCAATTACTAATTTCAATATTTAAAACATCTTATGATTACTTATGAATTGAAGTTATGTTTGAAAAACTCAATTAATATTCAGTTTTATAGATATTGTAATGAATTTAAATACCTTTTAGTTTTCAATTTTTATGATCCAATAGTTATGTACAAAATGAGAGAATTGGGGGTATATTCACAATAAGGGGTAATATTTCAATATCGCAGATGAATTAATAAATGCAAGAATATTATTGATTTTGTCGTTTGACTCACTTTTTCAGATAATTTATTACTAAAAGTCATGAATAGTTAAAACGACAAAAACTTCTCTCATTTTCTATCGTTTTTATTCAAGAATTGTATGAAAAAAATCATCTTTTATTGAAAACATAAAAAATAGCAATGATTTTCAAAATTTCAGTTTTCATACAACAGTATTATAAGATACACGTGTTTAAGGCTTAATAACAAAACTTAAAATTTATTTTATGATATTTTGTGAAAATATTTGATTTAATTATTTTAATCTCAAAACTAATGAATAAAATTTAAATATTTATTTGATTTTCATTTATTTAAATAAAAAAATAGTTTTCAATTTATAATATTAGTTTCAATAAAAAAGATTCAAGGTTGATTTTGGTTTAGCATCAATTCTCACCCTTTAATTGAAACAAAAATAATAATAAAAGTATTGAAATGTTTTCATAAACTTTGTATTATATTTAATAAATTTCTATTTATAACACCAAATGATGTGATATTTGAATGTCATTTGAATTTTCATTTAGAGATTAGCCTTAATTTCAACTGATTTTTAGTTTTCATATTATGGTTAAGTATTTTAACTGTTTTTCTGACGTAAATTAAACGACTGTTTGAATCTCTGGATCTTTTAATTAAATCTATCGGAAAGTAAAAGAAAATTAAAATATTAAACGAAAAACAAAACAAATATTTATTTAAAAATTTAAATCTTATTTCGCAATGACTTTGAAGACTGTATTTACTGCTAACTATTATTTATAGTCTTTTGAATGATTACTACTTATAAAAAAAATTAAATTAAAATAATTGCAATCATTTGATAACATTTTCAGTTAAAATATTGCTAAAGATTTTCATAATTTTGAATAATTTAAAAAATCTCAAGGTTTTCATCAAAACGTATTGAAGTAATGACAAGAAAATTGTTTTAAAACAGAAATTAATTAAAACCTAATCTGAATTTGCTTTCAATTCCTAAAGATATGCAAAATTTTGTTTAAAACAAACAAAAACTGCAAAAATATTATAAAAATATTAATTTGATATTAAGATTGAATACAAAGTGAAGTAATGTATGAAAAGGATAAAACTATTTGCAGGAAAAGCCTTGAAATGATAATAACTTCTGTCTATCATTATTATAACCCTTTATTACAATTACTTTTACATTTTGTAAAAATAAAAAACAAAAATAAAAACAAAAATTAAAGTTAAAAAATAGTTAGTCATCCTTGGGATCAGTTATAGTCGTTATAACTATTGATTATGACATTGAAATCGAGTTTTAAATAAATTTCAATTTTGTTAAACATTTCACTAAAAGAAACAAAAATTAATTAATTTATTTAAACATTCAGTCATTTCAACAAAAATTGTAGTTTTGTTTAAACTTCTTCAGTAAGTCTAAGAACAACCAGAGTTTGTGAAACCCTTTACCGTTTCGTCCCCTTTTGGCACTCTTTATGCTTTTAAGCAATAAAAGCATCCCTTTTGCAAATTGCAGACATCACCCTTGCAGGGGCACAATGTTTAAGTATATGATTGCAAGTCATAACAAAAGTAATTGAGTTTTCTTTTATTTTGTCTCATTTTTAGGGCCAAAGAATCAAATCATTTATTGAATCAAAGTTTTTGTTTATTAACTGAAGACTTAAGTCCAAAACCACTGAATGTACAACAAGTCTAGACTTTTATTATTTTAACTTATAATAAGAACTGAAAATCTTTAATCAAATACCTTTCCTATTTTGATTTATACTGTGAATTCAAACCTCCCTTTCCTCCCATTTCACAACTCCCGCACAAAATTTTAAATTAACGTTAAATTATTTATTAAATAAATTTTCATTTTTAAATAATAATAATAATAATAATAATAATAATAA
>JAQGAT010001002.1:0-19229 GCA_034687845.1 Pantelozetes paolii
TCACCGCCTTTGCCTCTCTTTCCTCCCTTCTTATTATTCCAACCCTTTTCGCGGCCAACAGTGCCATCACTTCTAACAAAGCCGTCGTCATTATCCCTGTCCTCGTCATCCGGTTCCTCCTCTTTGGGATCAGCTTTCTCTTTAGGCTTTTTCTCCTTTTTCTTGCGCTTTTCCGTCTCATCTTTGGCGCCGTCTTTAAAACCCCCTGAAATTGATTACAGATATTAGTAATGAAAACAATGAGAAAGCAAAACCTACGCAAGAATTTGCCGACATCTTTGCCAACGGAAAGCCCTGTGCCGTAACCCACTTTATAGCTGAGTTCAAATAGAAGTTTCTCAATATTATCCGTCTCATAACAACAAGGTTGATCAATGCCATACCCTAATTGTGAATATGGATCTTGGCCAACCCCACCGCCCGCACCATTTCTATTGCTCTGGCGACCACCTCTATCGCCACGACGTCCACTGCCGCCACCCTGGTCATACTCATCATCTCTTCCACTAGGACTACCTCTTCCCCTATTTCTCTGTCCCCTTTGATTGCGTGGCTCATCCATATCATCATCTCTACCCTTACGTCTTGACCCTTCTCTACCACCTCTATCATTCTGATCATCGGAATCTGTAAACAAATTAATCTTGAATAAATTATTTCAATAATTTTATCATTCAAATTAATGATCAAGAACGTATAAAAGTTATATATAGTGTTATCAAATAAATAGGTATAATTAGAAATTTCTTATTATTGAAATTTTAACTTGTTCATCTCATACCTCGTCCACTATCTTCATCCTCATCTCTACCGCGCCCTCTATTCCTGGACCTCTTGTTACCACGTCCTTCATCTTGATTTTCATCTTCTTCGTCATCTTTGTTATCCCTATTACGAGATCTATTTTTAATACCCCTATCCCTGGATCTTTTATTGTCTGGCCTTTCAGTCTCCTCATCCCCTCCTTCTGGATCTTTGTCTTTGGTGTCATCATCGGTGTCTTCATCGCCTCTATATCTACTGTTCCTGCGATAGGGTTTCGATAAGACAATCGACAGACAAATAAACAAAACTAAAATCAACTGAAAGTGAATTGAATTTAAAGATTAGTTTAAGAAATGAATAGATTTGAGTCAAAAATATGGGAAAAGTATTCACAAAACTCACCAAAAGTTTCATAATTTAAATGAAATAATCGTTTAATCAATGATTCAATTGATAAACAATTTTTAGACATTAATAGTCAATAGAAATATAACATTGAATAAATGTTTAGACAAAAATCCTATTATCTATTTCACAGTGAAAAATGAATAACAACTTAATTATTCAGCAATTTTTTTGAGCAATACTTTAATTGTTTATCAAATCTTATAATTAATTTCATGATTTCATATGACATCAAAACTTTCCCTGAATAGTGGTTACAAAGAGATGAATCAATCATTTTGAAAACTATTCACTATAATTATTATGCAATTAAATGTTTGAACACAAATAATAATTTAATGTTTAATAAGTAATGAAAACATATTTTTAATTAATAGTTTTATTATTCAATGAATTTTGAAGTATTTTTTACACATTAATAGTAATGAAATGCATTTCTCGGAGAAAATCGTGACTTTATTTTTGCTATTGATTTTAGTTTTGTTGAGATTTTTTACACATTTCTCCATAAATTTTAATGATTTATGATTTCAATTAAAATAATTACAACACTATATCAAGTGTTGATTAATTTTATTGAACAACAAAAGTGTGATAATATTCTCAGGCATCTTTTGTCATCATTTAAATCACCAGTGTCAGTTTTTAGATTTTGATTTACGTTTCTTTGTTGTCACCTTAAATATTGACTCTTTGATGCCGTCTTTGATTCCATGGCTTAGCTTTTGGCCATATTTATGGCCAAGAATATAACCCATGTCATAACCACGGTCATCCACAAGGCCACGATCTTTCTCAAACGGTCCATATCCAATAATGATAACGTCTGGGTCAATTTAAAACACGAGCATTACGCACATGTGGTACAAATAAACTTTAAACTCACCAGAATCCTGATTCACACTGTAATGTTGTTGCCTTTTTGATCCGGTAGATTTTTGTGAAATAACATTTACAACTAAATAAAATACTATTGTGTTTATAATCTGCAATATGACATTGATTCAATTAATTACTAAATTAAATAACCAAGAATATATTTATAATTCTCACCAAAACTTTCATTTTATTAAAATTGAATTTATTATCAAAGAGTTTAAAATCATTACCACTTATGCTATAGTGAAAGCAATTAAGCCAGTTTAAATAGGCTTATATATTAACTGTCTTCAAAAATAGCCTTGAAGCATATCATGTAAATAGACAATAGGTCAGCTTGATAATGATTAGGTATTGTACATTGTTTAGTCGTGAATATAAATTCCTATTAAAATTAGCAAAACATTGATTACAGGTTAAATTAAAAATAATTTATTTACAAATTAATAGCATTTAATTTGTTAGACAAATAATTGAGTAAGATGCTTTGCAAGCAAAATTAATCTGGACAACACTATTAGGCTCAAGGCTCTTCTTTAACCTCAGTCTTTTTTGTACTGCTTGAACCACTACTACTTGAACTACCACTACTTGAACCACCACTGCCTGCACTACCACCTCCGTCATTTTCACCATCTTCCTTATCGTCATCATCTTTATCTTCTTTGTCTTTATTGCCACCACCTAATCCAGATAATATTGATTTACCAATACCTTTACGTATACCATCGCCAAGCTTTTTGCCATAGCCCTGGCCGAGCCCATATCCAAGGTCGTAACCTCTGTCCTCAATCATATGCCTCTGGAATATAAACTTAGGTAAACCCATATAACTAGGTTGACCTGAAGATAAAGAAATAAATTGATCCTGATTAAAGCAAATTGATATTAATTCAAACCAGAGTTCCCTCTATTGTTGAATTGATTTTTGTACACTCTATTGATTCCCTGATAGTATTGATTGCCATCTCTATAGTCATCGTTGTCGTCATAGTTATAATAATTTCTGTTGTAATACCTTTCCCGTCCACTCCATCGGTCACTAGACTGTGGACAGGCGTACGCAATGCAAATGAATATAACAGTAAAACAACACTAAAAAAACATTTGAAATAAAATACAAATTACAGTAATTTTATTGGAATTTTGTTTTCAAAACAAAATGAATAATAAATTTGTTTAAAAACGGAGAAAATTATAGTTATTTTGATTGAAAAACAAACAAAATTTTAATTTAGATTGGATATTAATTAATCATAAATCTTACCAAGGATTTCATATTTATGTTGTTCAAAAATATTGCACAAATATTTTGCTGATATTTTTGGTTCAATTAAATGTTGGAAAAATTGTTTATCTAAACAAAAAGCCTTATGATTATTCATAAACTCATCTTTATATCCCTTCAATTAACCTTGAGCGTCGTCTAAATTTAAATTCAGTATACAAAAGGTCAATTCATGTTTTGATAAAAAAAAGTTTGATTGTTTAGTTGTTTTAATAACAGTATTAGTTGACTATAATTACTATCATCAAAGGAGTGGAATAATTTAGACAGGTTATCTAATTAATAGGCTTTAAATGTTTAAACATTTATCATGTTTTTTTTGTAATCTATCAAATTTTACATTGATCAGATTGAATGAGACATTTTTACTGCTAATGAAATGTTTTAACTTTTATTTAGTTTTAAAATTTAATATAAAATCAATTTTGTGAACAAAACTTTGCAAATACTGTTTGAATGCGTAAATTACTCTCCAGTTTTAATTCCAGTCCACTCCCACCGGCTGTATAGGTGCAGGAACAAGTGCAGGCGTTTTATCAGGATCACTTGATTCACTTTCTTCATGATCCTTTATTAGTTTACCAGAATTATGTTGTATTGTGACATCAGTTCTTAGTTTTGCAGCAAATTTTGCGCCCATATTGTAACCGAATTTGAATCCAGGCATAAATATTCTAGACCCTTGGCCTCCCTGTCCATTGGCAGTGACAATGTTTGTGATAACAATTACGGCAGTGAAGAGTAGCATAAAATACTGAACAATAGACAACAATAGATATCTATAATAGCATATAATCTAAAAAACTTACCAATCCCATATTTCTGTGTAATCAATTTCCAAGTGCCTTTTGAGTGACAGTTATAACAACTATAAGGGAATGGTATGAAAAATATTTATCATAAAAACGTTAACCACTAATCGACTTAAGATGAGATCATCTAATGATTAATATAAGCAAAAATATTTTAAATTGATTTTTCAATAAAACAATTAATCATTAAATCTATTATTAAAATAATAATTCATTTGATTTTCTAATAAATAATAAATACTATAATATATCTAATATTATAATTGAATGATCAAGGTCTCTATTAAAGCGTAATTGAATTTTGAAGTTTTATTGAAAACAATAGTTCACCTGTACAATTAAAAATTTAGAAATTTAAACAAGCAAAAACAAAATATAAAATAAACAAAAAAAGGTTGAGTTTTATTAAACAACATAAATACATATTTTTTAACAATGTTTAAGATCTTCAAGATTATTTATAATTATAGGTATTGAATAAAATAAATATCGAATTCCACCTTACAATTACATAATTACCTTTCCCACCCAATAAAGCTACCCTGAACTCTTTAAAAATAAACAATGTTTAACTAAATATACTTTTTATACACTAATTTAAAAACACCTCCTATTATTAAAATCTTAATTCCCCTCTCTAGAATTTTGGACCATGGTCATCTATTAATTATAATAACATTGATTGACTAAACATTGTTTAAAATATTTATGAAAGTTAATTTAATAAAATGTGTGACTGGCAATTTTAATCTAATTAAATATTTAGCAAATTTAGCTTTAACAAATGCAGTTAAAAATAAGATCCGGAGCATATTTTTCATGTTTATTCCTTATTCTTCTTTTTCACCATCATCCTTTTTGCTCGCTTTCTCCTTCTCTAACTTTCCAGACCTACCGCCACCTCTTTTACGTCCACCTCCCCGTCCACCCCCACCGCTATCACCATCATCATCTTCCTCATTATTACCATCCAGGCCAGTGTTTAATCCACGTCCTATTCCCTGTCCTAAACCATATCCGAGTCCATAGCCCACTCCATGTCCCAGTTTATACCCAAGTCGATAGCCATTCTCCACAATCATTGGCGAACCACCTCTTCCTCCACTTCTGTAGGGATCGTAACCACCATAAGAATTTCCGCCATAAGAGTGTCCGCCATAGCCTTCATAAGGTTCAAAGGGACCGCCCCTTCCACCCAAACCATATCCTCTTAAACTACCACTCGTACCGCCTGATGCACCGGCACCATAATCAGACACTGCATCTCCACCTATACTGGACCCCAATCCTGATGCCAGTCCTGTGCCTAAACCCGTACCAACGCCAGTGCCTACACCATAAGAAAGGGCATAGTCTTTACCATAGCTCGACGACGAGATAGCACCGGTAGATAATGGTGTGCCGTCAGACAGAACATATCTGTAGGTAACACCGGGAGAACTTTTATAGGTTGTTCGAGCAACTGGCAAACTACTGGCCTCTTTAGCACCGGGAGATACCACTGTGTAAACTCCAGATGAGAGTACGGCAACGAATGTTGTGAACAAAATTGAGATCAACTGAAAGTATGAACAAATATAATGTGATATATTATTAAGGGTTAGTTTATGACCAAATAAAAGTAGAGTTTGAGATGAGCAAGCAAATACTTTAATAGAGATTTAAACCAGAACAATCCGGAACAATCTGCTTAACAATATAATACAAGGTATTTAAAGGGGAAAGGTATGAAAGACTTACTAAAAACTTCATTTTACAGCTGAAATGAAGTAAACTTTTTATGATTTCAATTCACAGCACAGAAAATGTGATCAAAAAACTGTTCGCACAAACGGTTTCTCCAAATGAAAGACCACTTTTCAAATCAAAAGTGAATTTTGTATTCAATTATTAAAATAAAAATCACTTTTTGTTAATAAAAATAATTAAAATTAAATGAGTTTTCATAATGTCTTAACGCGTTTTTATTCAAATTCATAGGCGTTGCTGGCCTTGGATCTAAAGGGGCTATTTAGGAAGGGTATAATATTTTACTATTAAACCACTATCTCTATGATTGAATGATCTAATGCTTAAACTAATGCTAATCTAAAGCTATACTAATCAGGAATGGCATTGACATTGAAATAATGACTGTTCCTCTAAGGAAAGGGGGTTTTTAATTGTCTTTGTTTCTCTTTGTTCTCAATAATCCCCTTAATTATTGGTCGGGATATCTGAGCGCAAAGATATATAGCAATAAAATGAGTGTAAAATTGTTTTTCAAACTTTCAATTCATTGCAAAATAATTATTACAAACATTGAAAACAAATAATTGAATGATTGATCAAAACCTTTCAAACAATTATCCGAAACATGTCTTTCATATTAACAGTCATTAAGACTTTGTAAACAATTTTTTCATTCATTTATTTTTCATTACAAATCAGTTATTACTTTAATCATTATATTTCTTCAATTAAATTATGTTTTAATTTATTAAATCTAAAAAATTGCCATGCTACAAATTTTATAGCTCTTTTAGTTACCTAGTTAAATTAAATAAATACTATTTTATAAAACTAATTAAGATATTTTCTATGCTGTATATTATGCTTAACGACTCCCAGAGCCTGAGATATTAACATCACCGCCATCACCACCCGTTGCAACGGCACTGGCAGATCCGCCATTTCCACCACTGATTGAACCACTACTTGATCCTGATGTACTACTTGATGGACTAGAAGTAGTTGTTGTAGTTTTTGATTGTCCACCACTACTGCCACCGTTTTTTCCACCACCGCTCTGTCCACCACCGCTCTGTCCATTACCGCTCTGTCCACCACCACTCTGTCCATTACCGCTCTGTCCACCACCGCTCTGTCCATTACCGCTCTGTCCACCACCACTCTGCCCATTACCGCTCTGTCCACCACCGCTCTGGCCATTACCGCTCTTTCCACCACCGCTCTGTCCACTACCGCTCTGTCCATTATCACCCTGTCCACTACCGCTCTGTCCACTACCGCTCTGTCCACTACCGCTCTGTCCACTACCACTTGGTCCTCCGCTACTTTGTCCACCTCCACGGCCATTCTGGGCATTTACTAATACTTCAAATACAACTAAGAGTACAAACACTGAAAAAACTATTTTATTCATATTTAACTAAAATTAAGTAAAAATGCTAACAAAGAGTGAAATCTAATGAAAGTATTGATGAAAATGCTCTCTATTTATGCGTTTTTAAACACAATTGTCATCAAAAAAGTTGTAAAATCATTAAAAACTTTATTTCACAACCATTTAAGAAATATTTGACGCAAATCAGAGCCAAAGAAAGGGGTATAGAGAGGGTGAAATCATTATTGATAAATATCAAATAGAACCAGATTGATGTAAATCTAAACCATATTTAATTAAATTGTACAAGGTGATGCCGAGGGTATTAAATTTAAACGTAAAATATTCATTTAAAATGAGATCATAATTAATATTGTTTAAAGTATTAGCTTAGATAAAAAATACCCTGATTATATATAATGATGTCTTTACTAATGATGTGTCAAATTTCAATGTTAAGTGAATGTCTAGTGATTGACATTGATTACAATATTTATTCAATAAAACAATTATTAAAAAAATATATTTTGAAATTTTCTGAAACTGATTAACAATTAGTGAAACAATTGAAACAATAATTTTGATTACAAACCAAACGAAAGCATAAAATATTTATAGTTTTGTTTTAAATCATTAAATCATTAAATAAATTAATAAAAAATATAATTATATTAAAAATAAGTAAAAATATTACAAATATTTAATAAACATTAACTAAAATATTAGTGCACAAGAAGGATAGGTCAGGCCATTCCTGTGCTAATAATATTAGCATTTTTGACATTTTACTAATCCGTGAATAAAATATTCATTAAAACACTTACAAAAGTGTTTAATATTTTATTATTCAATTAAATCTGTGATTGTTTTTCAAAACACAATTAATTAGTAAATAATTTGTTGTTTTTATTACAAAATACATAAAAAATATTCAAATGAATTACAAATTAAATATTTGTCTACTCGTGGGGACACTAATATATTTTATTGAGTGACAGACAAAACCGGAATTTAGTATAAAAGGACCGAATATTTGTATTTTTGTTTAACTCTTATCCCAAAAAAATGGCAAAATTTATTGCAATCACTGTTTTGGCAATTATTGTCTTCATCTCTCTTTGCGGTTTAGTCAGTGGACAGAACGGGACAACAGCTGCACCAATCTCAATTCAAGCAGGTGGTGGAGGTAGTGGTCAGGCCAATGCTAGTGGCGGTGGTGGCGGAAGTGTTCAAATTACTGGTTGTGGCGGTTAAGCAAGGAAAACTACTGAATTAGATTACTAATTTCTAAATTTATTATTTAATAAATTAATCAAGATTATATTAGTAAATACTACTTATGTTATTAAAATTAGCAAGTTAATTAATAAATGATTTTGAAAATGCAATTGTTTTAAAGTATTTTATTCTTATTTTTCAATTAATTAGTTTTCATTGAAATGCAATCAATTGTGAGTCATATTAACTGATATTGAAATATTAAATACTATAATTAATTTATAACAAATGTTGTTTGTGTTGCAATATTGTAGATGCGGGGTTAGTTTATAAGTACAGTAGTACAGCAAAGGGATGTAAAATATGAAAATCACTTTCATATGTCATCAAAGAGTGACTAATTATAAAGTAATTCAAATGATTTTCAAACTCTTAATGCAATTTAAGACTTTATTTTAATTATAAGGTGTTTGAGATATGAATGAGAATCTGATTGTAGAGAGAAATTCATTTAAATTATTTTCACAAATTGAACAAGCATATAATTTAATCAATTTCTAATTTAACAAATTGATTTAAAACAATATAATTATTTAAAAATAATAAATTAAAAAAAAAGTTTATTTTTTATACTAGGACAGAATAAATACCTACCTGTTCAATTAATTAATTTACTCAATTAAATAATAAATGTTACCGATTACATTTTATATTAAAGAAATTACATTAATTACTAATAAACTAAATACTTTGACAATTAAGACGTTGTTATCAATCTTTTAGACAAGTATTACAGTTTTATAAATTGACCTGGTATCTTGCACCTATTAAATATTTAGCAAAGGTATAGTTATTACAATTATTTTTGAGGTTTTCTATCAAATTCAGATGAACATCAATAAATAAATACTTAAGCACACAAAATACACACATAAGTGTATTCTTTGTTGCATCAAGCAAATATTTTGATCTATTGAACCCTAATGTCAATTGTGGCCACAATTCCTAACATATATCTGTAATCTTGGTGCAACTAATCTGAAAAACCTTTTGATTTCATTGTTTTATTAAAATTGACAAAACACTTGCGATAAATATTTTGAAAGCATTGATAGTACTGATGGTTCAGGTGCTCAATAGGCCAGTAATAAATTATTAGGCAGTGGTTGGACATTCAAAAACATAGAGAAAGAGTAAAAGGTTTTAATGATAACAAAATAATTATTCAAATCTTAAATCTGTTTTCAAATGATTTTAATCTGAATACAAGAAACGATGACAAACTTTAATGAATTGTTTTTTCACTACAATTAACACAAGAATTCATTGTTTTTATGAGAAAATACATAAATATTTATTGAAATGTGATTACAATTACAACTTCTGTCTACACGTGAAGACAGTAAAAACAGTTTTATAGAGTGACAGACAAAACAAGATCTCAGGTATAAAAGTGGCGATTAATACCAAACACTGTTTAACCACTTGTGCTAAACAATCACTGATTTTCGTTAAACACTGATCAGAAAAAATGGCAAAATTTATTGCATTCAATGCTTTGGCAGTCATTGTCTTCTTTGGCTTCAGTTATGCACAGAACGGGACAACTGTTCCCAGTTCTACAGCTTCCAGTACTACACCGGCAACAACTGCGGCCACCACTAGTGGACCTAGTACTACTCCTCCCACAACTACTGGATCTGCCGGTGGCTCAGGTTCCATTGTGGCAGGTGGTGGAGGATTTGGCCAGGCTTCCGCCTCGGGTGCTGGTGCAGGTGGTGTCAACATAACTTATGGTGGCCGACGTTAATCAAGTTTCCCCAAAATGACTTTGTATTAAATAATTAATTGCACCTGTATAATTAATCAATACTATAATGTTCATTAGTTAACCTTGTAAACTTTAAAATAAAATTAATGTTTTCTGTTTTATATTCTTGTTTATATTATTTAATTGACTATTAATAGAATCGTCCAGGATATAGTTTATCATGATATTTTTAATTAGAGTTAATCTTAATTGATTTCTGAATACCAAAATGAGAATCTAGCTCAAGTAATAGTGTTAAGTTAACTGACATTGTTAATTAGTTAAATCTATTTAAAGAGTTATTATTTCTACATTAAAGTATTATCTTGGTGCTCAGAAATAAATATAGATCTATTATAATCAAGAACACCAAGATAAATTATCCCGAAAACTATTCTATATATAGTAAATCAAATAAAATGATACAGTATTAAATTTGACTAACAATAAATAATATTCAAAATCAATCTAGTTGAATAAATTGTAAAATATAATAAATAAAATTAATATTGATCTAGATTAATTTAACAATAAATTGTGGGAAACTTTCATAACAGCTTATCTTATCTATTATAATTTGATAATAATAAATTAGCTTGCTTAAATTATTGAGATTTGATTTGAAAAATTGAAAGATTAAATATTAAATATTAATTGATTAAATACAGAAAGCAACAATGTAAATTTATAAAAATAAACAATTTTCTTACAATTATTAAAGAAATCAATTTTCAGCTGAAATATGATTCATAAATGTCTAAACAATGCAAACGTTAATTGATTTACAGTTAAATAAATCCATAATTAATGTGCAAATAGTTTAAACGATTTTATTGAATGAATCGCAAAATCATATTCACATATAAAAAGAGATTATCTTTTAGTCGATTCACACAATCGTTATAATCGTTAATCAGTTAAGACATAAAGTGTTTACAAATAAAATGTCAAAATTGATTGCATTCACAGTTTTTCATATAATTGTCTTCAACTTTGACTCATTGAGTGCTCAATTCACTACATGTGAACCAACGTCGACAATGCCATCGCCTAACTCACCTGGCACTTCACCTGCTCCTCCTACTACTATGCCACCAACTACACTAGGTACCACCACACCTTCTAGTACTTCAACTGTACCTGCTACTACAATGCCACCCACTACACTAGGTACTACCACACCGCCTAGTACTTCAACTGTACCTGCTACCACTCTGCCACCAACTACACTAGGTACTACTTCACCTCCTAGTACTTCAACTGTACCAGCAACAACAGTGTCAGCTAGCACAACTACTGCACCAACAGTAATAACAACACCATTTCCTTCAATTATCAATGCAAGCGCTTCAGGCTCTGGTCAATCCAACAGTAGTGGCCAGGGTCAGGGCAGCGTTAATATAAGTGGAATTCTTAGTAATCCAATAGACCCTGGTATTACAAATGGTCCAGGTGTTACACTGCCATCTGGGACTACAATAGCACCTGTAACAACAATTACTCCAGGTACAACAGCAGCACCTGCCACTACTTTATCCCCTAGCACAATTGGTACTACAAGACAATCACAAAGTATCGTAGCCAGCGCTTCAGGATCTGGTCAGTCCAGTGCGAGTGGTCAGGGTCAGGGCAGTGTACATATTAGTACTGGTCGACGATAAATACGATCTAAATAAAATCGATTGCATCTTGGTTAAAAATATAAATAAACTTAATTTAGTAATTATTTATTCATTGTTTAAAAATAAAATAAATTGATTTTAATTTAAAATAAAATTATTTTAATCAGTGTCATTTCTCTTGATAAATACTGTATAATAAAATTAAAATATCCTAGATATAAAATTCAATTGATCTAGGATCAAATACTTAAACTTAATATTTTAGCCAAAAAGTAGTGAAAGACTATTATTTTGATTCAATTTATGGATTTTAAATGATTTGTAAAACAAAATATTTTGTACAATAAATAATTATCATGATTATTTAAGTCTGATTAAAAAGACCTGTGTATTGAAAATTCCTTAAGTGTTTCTCCCTCAATTATCAATAATCATATCGTAATAATCGGATAGATTTCACCTTGGTAATTAAAACCTCAAAAGCATTTCTTAGTAATGATTACAAACATTTTGTTTTTATAACCCAATAAAGACATAAAACACAAGTATTTCGTTTGATTTCACAACAATTAATTGAATTCACATATAATTAGGAAATAATCTTAAATTTTTATGAATGAATAGTAGATTATTCAAATGACAAACAAATTTAATCTGGATATAAAAGACCCGTCTCTTCACTGTTGAACACAATTAGATAATCGGTTCAGTAATTATTGATATATCAATACATTTGATATTGAGTTTAACTCTTAATACAAAAAATGGCAAAATTTATTTCAATCACTATTTTATTAACAATTGTATTGAGTTGTAGTTTAGTCAGTGCTCAGAGTGCCAGTGCCAGTGCCTCTGGATCTGGTTCTGGCAGTGGTCAAGGATCTGGCTCAGGTAGTGTCGGAATAGTATCGGTTATTTCATCGCCCCCAGCTACAACCGCTGCACCAGCAAGCACAGCTCCTCCTACAACTACCCCAGCGACTACAACGACAGCAGCGACTACAACGACAGCAGCGCCGGTGACGACAACAGCGCCGGCATCAACCAATCCTCCTCAAGTTATCCAGGCCAGTGCTTCAGGTTCTGGTCAATCTAGTTCCAGTAGTCAGGGACAGGGACAGGTTAATGTGCACAGTGGTGGTCGCCGATAAACATGATTAAACTAATCCTACTATAAGTTTCAATTAGCACCTTGGTCAGAAATATCAAAATTATTTGTTTTGTTGAATAAAATGTTTTCTTTTAAATATTTATAGTTTTTATTGTGTTTTCATAAATTATTTTATTGGAAATAAAGATCAATAATTGATTTAGATAGAATTGAATTGAATTAAAATTAAACTAGGTAAACTAATATTAATTTATTAATTAGCCTGAATATTATTTTGCATTTATGGTGGCTATAATAAAAAATGTAAATATGATATTATATAATGTTTTATCAATTTATTTGTTTATATAAAAAATAAAATTATATCTATTATACTCTCAATTAAATTGACATTTTATTTGTGCTTGGTACTGCTCAAAAGCAATGAAAACTAATAAATCCCGCCCTGGCACGTTCAATTTCAGATGTGAAGTATTAGATTTATCAATATTTTATAACAATGATAATTTGAAGACAAAAGGTTATAATTAAAGCAATTATTACAACAAATATTTTACAATAAATGACATAAAACACTAAAACATTATTACAAATCAAAAGTTTGAATGTTTTCAGAATGGGTGTGAAAAATGGTTTTGACATTTGTGTAACCTTTCATCAAATTAACATAATTTCAAAGCACATTACGATAAATGGTGATGGATCAATTAATGATTGTGTTTAACATATAACTGTAAAAATCAAATATGTGTCTGTCATATGAATAGTCAGTTATTCGACAATAAAATAGCTTAAATTAATTAATTTAAATACCCTGAGTATATAAAATACTCTGTATATATTAATGATGTGTCTGAATAAATGAATGTTTAATAATTGTGATTGATACTTGTTCAATCAATCAATTATTTACAAAAGAGTTGAATATTTCTGAATTTGATTAACAATTAGTGAAAATATTACAAATAATTATTAAATATTAGCTAAAATGCTATAATATTAGAGCACAAGTAAGATAGGTCAGGCCTGTGTATATTTTCAAATGCATTAATCAGTTAATTGAATATTCAATCAATTACTTACAAAGCCTTCAATACTTTATTATTTAATGAAATCTCTGATTGTATTTCAAAACACAATTAATTAGTAAATAATTTTTGTTTTTACTATAAAATACATTAAAAATATTCAAATGAATTACAAATGAAATATTTGTCTACTCGTTGAGACACTAAAATATTTTATTGAGTGACAGACAGAACCGGATTTTAGTATAAAAGGACAGAATATTTGTATTTTTGTTTAACTCTTATCCCAAAAAATGGCAAAATTTATTGCAATCACTGTTTTGGCAATTATTGTCTTCATCTCTATTTGCGGTTTAGTCAGTGGGCAGAATGCGACAACGGCTGCACCAAGCTCAATTCAAGCATTCGGTGGAGGTGCTGGTCAGGCCAGTGCCAGTGGCGCGGGTGCAGGCGGTGTTCAAATTACTGGCTGTGGAACTGGACGTTAAACACCGATAACTACTGAATAAGATTTATAATCTCTAAATATTATTAATTTATAATTTAATCAAGACCATATTAGTAAAAACTATTTATGTTATTAAAACTAACTAGCTTATTAATAAATAATTTCAAAAATGTAATTGTTTTAAGAATTTTATTATTGTTTTTCAATTAAATAGTTTTCATTTAAATGCAATCATTTGTGACTCATATTAACTGATATTAAAATATTAAATATTAAACAAAATAATTTATTTATGATAAAGTTTGTATATTTTGTATGTGAGGGGTTCATCTACACTGTAGATTCTACAGGATGAAAACAAAAATGAAAAGCCCTTTCCAATCAATGTGTGACTCAAATAAAGTAATTCAAATGCTTATCAATTTATAAATAATTGAAGACTTAATACAATGTTATTTTCCGATTTAAATTGAGTACACTATTAGGTTTATCTTGTACAGAGTGAGGGTCTATTATATGATTTCTAAACCAAGGTATTATAGTCAAAATTTATTTTATGAAGAAAATTATATAAATAATTTGCTCCAAGATAATTTATAAATTATTTTAAAAATACAGATGTAGTTATGTAACCTTTGATCGTCTTTTAATAATTGAAGATTCTTAATTTAAAATAAAACCTATATTAAGAATCAAGATGAAATTTTGATTCACATTGAAATCGCTTAATTATTATTTGTATTGTTGATGTATTTCAAGACAAATAAATTAATTCATTAATAATTAATGAATTAATTGAATGAGAATTTTATTGACGAATAACTGACTATTCATATGACAGACAAAATTTGAACCAGTTATATGTTAATCATAATCATTTAACTGTTCCATCACCATTTACCGATATGTACTTTGAAATTATGTTAATTTGAAGAAAGGTTACACAAATGTCAGTACTATTTCTTGCAATCATTGCAAAACATTTTGGTTTTATATCCAAATAAAGACATAAAAACACTAATATTTCATTTGATTTCATAAGAATTAATTGAATTCATATATAATTAGGAAATAATCTGAATATCTTGTGAATAATTAATAGATTATTCAAATGACAGACAAATTTGAATTTGATATAAAAGACCTGTCTCTTTGCTGTTGAACACAATTAAATAATCGGTTCAGTGTTTATACTTTTGATATTGAGTTTAACTCTTATAGCAAACAAATGGCAAAATTTATTGCAATCACTGTTTTGGCAATCATTGTATTGGTATCGCTCTGTGATCTCGTCAGCGCTCAAAACGCAACGACTGCAGCACCGACCCCAGCGCCAGCACCAGCTCCAGCGCCCAAAACCACAACCGTGAATGCCACTGCCCAAGGACAAGGAAGTGCAAATGCTTCAGGATCCGGATCAGGCAGTGTCAACGTATTAACCTCTCAACGTTAATCATATACAGGAATGTTGGAAAATAGTTGATTAAAAATTCAACCAGAATATATTTTATGAAAATCTAGATAATATTGATCAATAATTATGAATTATATTCAAATTTAACTTGTTACTAATTTGAATATCTCTAAAATAAACTTATTTGAATTGCAATTAAACTTATTTCAATCAACACTAAATTTATTTTACAAAATATTTGTCAATTATTGACTTTAAGATTCATAAACACCCCCTGAATACAGGTGGTGTTTATCTAATTAAGTAAGGTGTATTGTTTTACTGTAGTAAAAATGGTTTCTACACTTGAAATTAAACACATTTTTTAATCACATAATTGATTGCATTTTTAATTGAATTACACTTTCGTTGAAAATAAAGCTAACACTCAATCACTGGTAATAGTGTTGTGTAAGTGCTCTTCAAAATGACTGTTAAATACAAATTAGCGTTAATACTGTTGCTGTTGTCAATCATTATTGACATCTCTTTGTGTCAAGGTAATTTAGAAGTGTTGTCTTGAAAGTAGATTGCTAATTTTAAATATCTCCTGTAGAAGAAGATGAAACCGAAGAAGCCGACGAAGAAGCAGAGAAAAAGGAGGAAGAGGAAAATGATATCAAGTTGAGAATAAGTAAAGTAGAGGCCCTTGAACAACAGTTAAATGATGTAAAGAATGGTACAAAACGGGACCCAGACCTTCCTGCTAAATATTGGAAGAAGTTCAAAGACTTTTTTAATGAAGTGAAAAATGTAGTAGTTGACCTTAAAAATAGTACTAGTAACAAGGCTGAGTTTGAGAAGCATGTTAACGTATTTAAAAGCAGTTTTCAACAGCTTTTGGATTCCGCGAAAAAGTCTACAAAAGAAAGGTTTGCCAGGGCAAAAAAGGGTGTAGAAGAAAGGATGAAAGAATCCACCACCACCACTCCCTCAACAGCAAAAAGCAATTAATTTAACTTGCTCAAATAGATGAGTTTATTAATTATATCTGATAATGTTATTTTAAAAATAAAAATTAATTTTTAATTTGCAATTCTCTATTTTGAATATATGATAATAAATGTGACTAGAATCAATTTAAATATGAATCTAATTATGTTTCTTTTGTGGCAATCAATTATTTTAAAAAGTGTACTTGTATAAATTGTACAAAATATTAGCTCTATTTTCTAAATAAATTAAATATTATCCACCATTAATAAAATGCTAATTAAAATCAAATACACTTATACACTAAAGTCAAAGTTCTCTACTGTGTATCTTTTTGTTGTGAAAATCCCCCTGTTGTGTAAAAGTCATCATGATCAAATAGTCTCACTTTGTATACAATTACTCAGAGTTTTTTTTCTCCCTGTTCTGTGTGTTCCCTATTGTGTACGAATTGCCGTGCATTTAGTCGTACACAGTAGAGAATATTGACTGTATTTTTAATAAATTGATTGCAAATATGGGTAAATAAATAGCAAATTGTGTTTCACTTATTCACAAAACTGTTAATATTATTTGGCCCCAAAATGGCGACAAACTTCAAACTGTCCCTGATATTAATTATACTGTTTATTGTGTTTGAAACAAACTTTAGTAAAAGTAAGAGTTAATTATATTTTAAAAATACATTGCTCAATTTAAATATTCTATTTTTTAGAAGCAAAGGATAAGAAAAAGGATAAAGGTGATGATGTGGACAAAACTGAGATAGCAAGCACCACCACACCCACAATCACCACATCAGAGGAGTCGGCTGAGGAACTTCAGAAGAAATTGGACAAGATAGAGCAAATGGAGCAAGATCTAAAGAGTCTTAAGACTCAGGAGAATAGCAGTAGAAAACCTAGTTTCTTAAGTAAATTTAAAAGATGGTTAGAGAAGCTTGGTAAGACATTGAAGAGTATAAAAGAGAATAGAAAAAATAAAAAGAAATTTAACCAGGGTGTTTCAAAGTTTAAGTCACAGATGATAAAAGCAATACAGAAGCTGAGAGCTGCCACCAACGTCAAACTGTACAAGATTAAAGGGCTGAAAAAGTATTTAACTACAACACCGGCAACGATTACAACCTTGGTAGCTGAGGAGGCAGACTTAGCAGCAACTGGGCCACCTGAACCCACTGATACTATCACAATCAGTTCAACAAGTACAACTAGCTCACATGTCACAACTAGCCCACCTGTGACAACTAATCCACCTGTGACAACTAACCCACCTGCCTCCACTGTAACTAATAAACTTCCGGTGACGTTAGGCATAGCCGTTGCCGTCGGCTAACAATGCCTACAAAATAAACGAATGATTTATTAATCAATTTATCGTAACTTTTAAATTTTCCTAAATTAACCTGGTCACTTAATATTGTATTGTCAAAATTATTATTCCCTGTTAACTAAATTTCAAATAATTAAATAAATATTAAGATAAGTTTTAATCTGATTTTAATTAAGCAATGCAATTTATAAACATCTGTCTAAATTAATTAAAAGTAAAATACAGTCAAACCTGGTTTTCAGACCTCAGGCTGGGATAGAGAATTGAGGAACAAAACTGAGAGAGGAATAAAATTGAGGTATATTTTATATCATGGTCTATGGGAGTGGATTTGAGAATTGAGGGATAATATCCAGGGAAGTCCAAAAACAGTGGACTCAGAAAACCAGGTTTGACTGTAATTATTGGCATTCATTAATATCACAGCAAAAAATGGCTAACATTTTTAATTGCATGATATTTTCAATATTTATTTTATTTATAATTGATTCAGTTATTTGTGGAAGTAAGGTGAAATTTACGTATTGTTTTCTACCATGCTAATTTTGATTAAATTTTCAGAGAAAGTCACCAGGGATGAATATGATAGAAAGGTAGCTGAAGTGGAAAAGAGATTAGCCGAACAAAAGGCAGCGCTTCAAGAAGCGTTGAGAAAGCTCAAATCTGGAAATCAAACTGGTGATTCAAAGCCCGAAAGTCTTGTCCAGGATGTTTATGTTATATCCAACAGCTATTTTCACCGCTTGAACACAAGATTGTTGAAAAACTCTAAATCAATATCCAAGGAGCAATTGTTAAGAATGATCGCTAAAATGAAGAGGATGAAAGATTCAATTAGCAAGACGATAGATCACTTGACAATTAAATTGAATAGTCATACAAATGAGACAAAAACTGTGAAAGATCAGAATAAACCGATTGACGTCACCTCTAAGACTGGTGTTGTGTCCAAAACACTGAAGACTATAGAGTTAAGCACTGATACTAAGATAAGCACAACACCACCCGAACCACCGAAG
>JAQGAT010001003.1:0-19227 GCA_034687845.1 Pantelozetes paolii
TTCAATAAAATTCTGACTTTTAAACATTTCGGTTATAAGCAAAATCGGATATAAGTCAATGATTTGTGTTGCACCGGACGTTTGCCTATAAGCGGATTTCACTGTAATTGTTTGAAATGTTTCACAAAATTATTTAAATCAACATTTCATACAATGATTGCATTCATAGTCCGTATAAGTATTTCCTTAACTGTAAAGCACTTCAAGCAAATGACTGCAAGAATTGATTTGTTTTGAAAATTGAGAGTTAAATATAGCTTTGAGTGAAATTTGAAAACAAAACAAATGATTAAGATTTTAAAAGTATTTTTCATTTCTTTGCTTTTAAACAATTTTTTGATTAAACTTTCTCTTTGATATGAAATCGTGAAAATATTTGGATTAAAATTTTGTTATCGAAAAACTGAATCACTTTTTAATACAACATATCCTCTAAAGTAAAAGTGAAAATAATCTTAACATCAGTTTATATATACTTTTTCAGACAATTATATCACAAAATTATAAATATTTTGTTATTCAGATCAGTCACTCCTATAGTTATATCGCTTTTATTATCAAGTATTTCAAGATATATAACAAAAAATGTTAGAATAATAAGAGATTTTATAATATTTTACATAATTTTATGCAAAAATATATGAAATCAGTTGTGTTTTCAAACTTATCAAACATTTAGTTAAAAATTATTCAATTCTTAACACTTTTGAACAAAACTTCATAAAAATTCAATAAACAATTAAAACTTTAATGAATTAGTGATTAAATGATTAAAAATATTTACAGAAAATTCATTATTTCCTTACAGTTAATGAGAAAATGCATTAATCTTTAGCCAATCTTTCCGTACTTTTCATACATATTTATCATTATTTCAATTTGTGTGTCATATTAGTTGTGAGAAAAACAATCTTTAGTTTTTAGACATATTTTACATTTCCCTACATTTGAATCATTTATTTCTGTCATTTATAGCACAAAAAGTTTTTTCTCTTCAAGAAAAAGATTAACACATTTTCCACAAGTCGTGTAAATGTTATATAAATTTAATGATAAAAGCACTTAAAAAATACATGAATTTCTTCAGACATAGAGATAATTAAATGCGAAAAAGATGTCACTATTCCTTGAAGTTTGAAAACCTTAGGCAAAGACTGAATATATTGTCCATTCGTTCATATATTTAATTAATCTTTTTATTTGAGAACAAAAAACAAATCCATTATTTAATAAAATATTTTGTTATCTAAACATTCAGAGCATAAAAATAGATATTTTATTCAATTGTTTAATAGTTTTGGCATTTGTTTTGAAGATTTATTAGATATGTATTAATTATTGAATTATTATTATGGGATATGTTATGAGATATGTCTTTAAGGCATTGGATAATTAAAATGCAGTGAAATGAGCGATATTAGTGCTAATCTTGTTATTTTACAAATGCTATGATTAATTGATTTTTTACCCCTTAATTGAGTTGGAATTGCAATATTGTTCCCAATATTCAGTGAATTAAAGGTCGATAACATTTGAATCAATTTTTGTGTTAAAAATTATTAATATTTAGATCAAAACCAAAAATATTATATTAAAAATAAAATTTAATTTAAAAATCAAAAGATGAGTGAAATTTACATTTTTATTGAAGCAAAAAAAATATCAAATATTTTTTGTTACAATTTTATTGAATGTTATTTTAATATAACTTTTTTCTGTGAAATATTCAATCAGTTTTTATCATATTTTTTTTATTAATCCGCTCAGAAAAAGAGGGTCAGAAGTGTGCTCTCGGGGAAGGGTATACATAATCACGTTATGGATTAGTCACTAAACATATCGACTAATTGTTTAAAAATAAAATAAAAACATTTCAGTTAAGGATAAGTAGTTTTTTAAGTGAACATTGATCTCAAGCGAGCTTTCATTCATTTGATTGCTTTCAAAGCATTTCAATAGTAAATGGATATTTGATTTGTGCACGATATTCAACAATTGTGGCCAAACATCAACAACACATTCATTGTCTGACCTATTAATGTAAAACCAAAAAAGTCGCTAAAAGACTGATTACTTATAATTTCTTTTATATGAAAATTTGAATAATTATATGAATTATAGTTTGAAAACAAAATCTATAAATAAAATGACATAAAAATAGTGAAATAAAAAAGTAATTTATTTTTCAATTTTAAAAATTATAAATAAATGAATTCAAAACACAATTAATTGTTTATTATTTCTCTCATATTATTCCCCTTATTATTCGTAAAAATTAATGCTTCACTCAAAGGGTGGAAAATATTATTTTTGATACAAAAGAAAGTAGTCGTGAATTGAGTGAAAATCTTTAGGAAATTGAAAAGAAATTGTATAAAAAAATAATCTCTGATATGATATAGTGTTTCATTAATTTTAATTAAATTATATGTTTTGAAAACTTCTTTTACTTCTTATCGAGAATTGTATTGAAATTTGTAACAAAAAAATAACTGAAATATTGTTTACTAAACAACAAAAAAGTTTATTTCATATATTCACTGGAAATCTGTTTATGACATGAATTCATAACAAAAGACTATTAATATTAATATTTATTTTTAAAACTTGTTTTATATATTACATATAATTTTGATGATGTATTGAACTACAAAAAGGGGGAAATTATTGCCATTATTTTCACTTTGTTTACGACTTTCTACTAAACGATATATTTTCTTAGTTATAGGAAATCCTTAATTGTTTTCATCCGATAACTGAAAGATAAGATTAATATTTCACTATTTGTTCACATTTTATGCGTGTTTTCAATCCATTTTCATTGAACTACTGATTAATGTTCACGACTTATACTGTCTTACAATTTGGGGCTAAAAATAAATAAATTATTGTTTTCTCATTAGATTTAATATAACTGTAAATAACATGCTCTGAGGTTATCAGTGAGATCTCTACTACTGATCCTTTGGTTCACTTTTAAGACTGTTTGACACATGATATCAAATAATATTGTCTGAAAAGAGATAATAAATTTTAGATAAACAATAGACTTGTGTTTCATTAGAGCACTCATTAACACAGCATTGAATGCATGAATGAAATGACAAACAATACTCTTATAAGAGGTTTGGATAGCACTGACTATCACTTCCTGGAGTTAATCCCAACTGTGATCACAATAAGTCTGCAAATTATTGATAGCAATGGTAGGCAAATGTGTTCAGTAGAGCGACAGGTCTTTTCAATTTGTATTCAAATTAAAGTTATTTCAAATCTCAATAATATTTGTCTAAACCTTATACTCTATGGTTTGGGAGATCCAGAGCGCAAACGAGTAGGCAATCGATTGTTATGTTTGTTCAAAGGATTTATCTATTTTTGGATCAATTGTTCAAATGTTTCAAAGATTTATATATTTTTACTCTTATTTCCGATTTTCTTATTTTAACTAAAGATTGCTTTTTATCACAAATTATTAATTTCAGTCATTCATAACAAAAGCATAGCATATAATACTATTCCTTAATATTTTTGGATATTTTTTACAAATTCAGTCATTATTTCGCTCCAATTCATGACAATATTCATAAAGTGTTGAATAATTTTGATTCAAAAAATAGTTTTTTTGAGTTAAACTCATGTTTTTGTTTAAATACTAATTCAAAACTGAAATGTTTGGTCTGTTTTGATGTCTTTCATCCAAATTAGATCCAAAAAGTATACATCAAATATACAAACTACAAATGAAGGACATCTGGCACTGGTATTAAACCAGAACTAATCAAACACATACCTAATGATGGATCGGCTATTAGTGCCAAATACAGGGCAAACATCTGTCTATATATTTTGATTGAACCGATCCTTACTTACTATTAGTTTTAGTAATTGTGGCCGAAATGCAGTTTTCAGTGCTTTTCTGTCATTTATTTAAAATAATTATAAATATAAACACATTTTCAATGAATTTAAATGTATTTTTAGAAACTTTAATGAATTGATAATTACTTTGCAGTCAAATAACTGGTTGATAATTAGCCGACAGTTTATGAGTCAAAATGATATCCTGACCAGACATGACATTACTGGCCAAACCTACCAAAACCTGTTAATTATTGATAATTCAAGTTCTTGTCTATCAATTAAATAATTTATTTGAAGTCAAGGCTAATGAAAGAATAATCGTTTGTTTTGTTGGTTTATGATTGTATAAAATGACCTTATTTTCAATGATTATCACAATTGAGTGACAATTTTGCACAACTTATTGCTTTTTATTCAACATTTTTTTGAAAATAATTATAAAACAAAAACAATTTTAAAGATTTATAAATAATATAAATTATAAAAGGATTTCAATTTTTGATTCAATGATTTCGTTGCCTTTGTTTCACACAATTAAATGCGGATTTGAATTGAAAAATGTCTAATAATTTTGAAAATTAGTTTCAAAATTGATTCAAATTTTCTCATTTGTAGTAATATTTTAAGACTTAATAACAGACAAAAATATTTGGATTTTATTAATAGATATGAAGTTTTTTTTGGTGAAATGCACAGCACATTAAACGTAAAGTTATTTTATTTGTTAAAGAAATTGTGCAAAAACTGGTCGTTTGAATGCCTTGTTTGAAGAGTTGGACAGTTTATCAAAACTGAATGAATGACCAAATTATGTCCAAAAGGTTTGACTACAAAAGCAAAATAGAGTGAAACAGAAAATCAGTGATAAATTGTGACAAAATTGATGAGACATTAAGTACAGAAAAATAACTTCTAAACCACAGAATAACGAAATCAATATAACATAAGAAATACAATGAATAAAAAATAATTGATTTCATAATAAAAGCCATTCATTGAGCTATACATTGAGATTTCGGTCAATCATTAACTGAAGTCTATTTTATTATCAGAAACTGATCTCTCATTTATGGCTGACATTTGGTTTACAGTATATTATGAGTCAATCACTTAATGATCCGCTTTTTAGCTGAATATAACCAATAGTTTGTGAATTGAGTTGGTTTTGAAAAAAAATATAATTTTATTTAAAAAGAAATAAATTATTTTCAAAACAATATTTGAGACAATAATGACCTAAAAAGGGGTTTTAATAAACATTTTTATTCAACGATATATTAAAAACAATACTAAAAGCAAAATAATATTAATAATAATTATATGTTTTGAAGAAATGCATTGAAGTGATGAAAATTGCTTTGTTTTATGAAAAGCTGACAAAACATTAAATATATTTTAAGTTAAAAAGGCATTAATTTTTAGCTAATGTTTCAGAAATTCCTCACAAAAACCAGAAATATATCGTATTTTTTGTATAATTAACTTTACTTTCTCTAAATCACAACATCTCTCCGATTACTAAATGTCCTGTTTTTTAGTGAAAATGTTAACGCAATTAACGGACCCTTAAAGTCATTGAAGTCATTGATTCCCAGATAAGTTTAATTCATTGGAATTTCTCTCTCAACAAAATAATTAACATTTTTTTCATTTATTTATAAGATTTTTATTTTTGAGAATTTTGGTAACATTTTTAAATATTCATAGAGTGTGAGGGTATATAAGCAAGCACAATGTTGTTTCAAATTTAAAACATTTGAAATCATTTGTCATATTTAGGGAATTGTTTGGAAAGGGATCTCAAACAACAAAGTAGTAAATAAATAGTGAAATAAACTATGTTTTAGAAAAATTAATTATATTTTAACTCTTAATGTCTTTTGATTAGAAAACAAACCTGAACCCCATCTAGATCTTGGTCATTGCTTAGCAATAATACGAAAATCAATTTCCATGTGTCTAATAAAGAAGTGGTGATTCCCTGACCACTAATTAGACCAAAAACTTTTGAAATTTGAGATATTTTTCTTGTTTTAAGTATTTTTGAGAATTCTTTCAAAAAACTTCAACAAAATTGTAATTCAATCCAAACCTACAAACAGTTGTCAAACATATTATGAATTGTTTTTATTTATTTATTTTTTCTTCTCTCCAGTGCTTTGAAATTAACGACAACTGAAATAAACTTCAAATGATTTTTATCTCAAAGTTTATAATTTGGTGTTTATGTTGGCGTTAATGGCACTCAACTGTTGTTTCATTGCAGGCATAAAAATCAAAGATTTTTTGAAGCAAATCACACTTTAATTGAGACAAAAATCATTTTCAGTTCACGTATTTCTTTAGTGAAAAATAAGTTCAACTATTGGACCCCTCTTTCAGTGATTTAGTGGACTTAACTCTAAATCTTCTAAAAATATAAGACTTTTTCCAGAAATTGGTGTTTATTTTCACTAACGATCTCACAATCAAACCAAACATTTTTAGCAACCATTCAATCATTGGATTCAATGTTTAGATTTGTTTTGTAAATCATTTCAATCCAAACGAAAAGAAAGTTTTTCTTTAATAAAATGTTTTCATTCAATAGATTGAAGTCTTTTTGCATTTATTTTAAGCTCTTCTAAGAAAGACATATTTGAAGACATATTTGGGTCGTCTTTAGCCTATCCTTCACAAACATTCAGTATTTTGATATCGAAAGGAAAACACTTGTCTGACATCAGATCCCTTTGGGCGCAGATATGCTGAGCTAAACATGAATTGATTATAAGTTGAATAAAATATTGAAATCATTCGCAAAATTAATTTATTTTTAGCCATATATTTAGTAAACGAGACGTGAATAACAAGAAAAATAGAGTCTTATACCCTGAATAAGTAGCGAAATCATGAATAACCGGAGGAAATAAAAAAATAAAAATTAATACTTCACTTAAATATTAATTATTTTATTTCAAGAATATTTCAAACATTAACTAAATTTCTGAGTATTTTATTATTACAGATATAATTGAATGCAAATAGTAGTGAAGACAAAATAGTATTTACCTTGATTCCCCATATGTTAACTTAAAGTCAAACCACCTTGGTTACATATGAGTCCCTATGATTCATTTAGCCCTTAAAACAGATAATAATATTGTTTTGTTTTTAATTCAAATAAAATAAAATTATTATTATTTGTTTGTTTGGGTTAATGACAAGGGTTTCACTTTAAAGGGGTTTTTATTGTGTTTTGAAATAACAATCAAAATAATGAACACTTTTTATTGACTATCAGTCAATGGTTTAATGATTTTTCTGAATTGAATTTATAGACAAATAATTTGATTTGAAATCTCATTAAACAATGAAAATATATAATGAAATAAAAGTTTTCACGACTTTTAGTCTAATCATTGCTTGACTTCTACTAAACTTCAACTCAATTATCATTTGTTTTCATCAAATCATTTGTCTTTCATTGAATTCTTTGTCTCTTTATGGCCTAAAACTGGAGAGTTATTTGAATCTTGGATTTCATTTATGATTTTTATTCAATAATAACTGGTATTTCTTAACGATATTAAAAACGATTCATCAAAACATCAAAACTTTCATTGATATTAATATCCAGTAAAAAAATAAATAAAAATTTCATGAATTTATCGATTTTTTAATCCTAAATATAGGTTTGAATTATTGCCCAAAAATAAGAAAGTTCAAATACAACTTGTATTTAATTATGATTTCGTGAATACAAGAGTGCTATCGAAGGGATGTTTTTGGATAATTCATGAATAGCTGTCCATTAATACAGAAATTTCTTTACAAATGAAAGGTTAAGCCATTTAAGCAAATCATTCATTCATTCAAATACCCCTCTCAAACATCTAGATCTCATCTCTGAGTGTCTGAGTTAAGTAAGAAATATCTGAAATACTTGATATAAAATTGTATATCATTTCCTAATTACGCAAAAAGACTAATAAATATTTGATAAAAAGTAATTTAAAATTCAATTTTCAAATCAAACGTAAAAGTTATGAATATATTTACAACTCTTAGAAAAACTTTTTCATTCAATTGATTTGATTTGAGATAAAAGGCTATAAATACTCAGTTTTTTCTGTTCAATCGACTGAGAAATAAATGGACTTCCGTTTCATTTTGATGATACTTTACGAGAGCACCGGTAGCTCTGACAACCATTCATTGATCATTCATTTAAGGAAATGTGTGTTCAATTTAATTGAATTGAGTCTAAGAAAGCATTTATTTATTTATGAAAAACACATTAATTTGTTTTACAAAATGTCTTTTTAATGGCAACACAAAAAAACTTTAAAATTATTTTAAACAAAAATTGAATTCAAAATTAAATAAAAGCATTGTTTTTGCAAAAATATCTTTTGTTAGCATTTGAAACATTGCTTAATATAAGTGAACAGTGAATACAATATACAGTTTATGTGAACTGAATGTTAATTTAATGTAGATTTTCATTACATTATAAGAGAAAACAATTATTTTTTATTTCAAATAGATTTTTCAGACATTCATTCATAGAGTCTATTGTTTTGTTTGAAAATTGTTTTATTTTTTATTATTGAACTGAAAATCTGTTCAAAAAAGTGAAAAGAGTTTAAAAAGGTTTGTATGAAGTGATCCAAAGTCAGACACCAAAGAAGGTTTCAATCATTGTTTAGATTCGCATAAAATTTAACCATTTTTTATGCCTTTGTATTGTATTTTAAAATAAAATTAAAGCATTGAATGAAAATTTTAAATCAAAAAATGCTCTTTTAGTGAAAACTCTTCCTGAATGTAGTGTTCGCTACAATAAACTTGAAAACCACCCAAATTAACAACTCAGCCCTCAATACCGACCTTTCCTACCGATAACTGCACTCAACTGACCCAGGCATTTATTCAATGCTTCAATACATTCAAAAATATGAGCGAAAAGTAATTTATTAATAGAAATCTTGTTTTTCTTTGATTTAATTAAAAGAAGAAAAATGTGATTCATTGACACGAAATGAAAAATAGAGTAATAATCAAAAACACATCACAAGTACTGCCGGTGCTCTCAATTCTGTTCAAATTTTCTGCTAATTTCACAAAAGATTGAAGAAATTTAGGATTTTTTCATCAAAAACAAAATCTAAGCGAAAAAAAGATCTGAAACTTATATCTAATGTAAAAAAAGTTATCGTTTGTGTCGACGACTTCAGACTTCAGTTTATATTTGCGATAATTTGATGAAAAAACCCATTTTTTAATTCAATTATAATTTACTGCAAAAGAGAGTGCTTTGAAAGTGAATTAAGTTTTATATGAAAATTGATTTATTAGTCATTGAACCGAAAAAATTGGTCCAAAGAATGGTTGAGTCGTTTAATTAGGTTTTAATGTAAAATCACTATTCATTTGAGTATTACTTAACAGAAAATCAAATGTAAATATAATTTGAGATTTAAAGTCAAAACAACAAAAAATTGAATTAAAATTGAATTTTGATTTGAGTTTAAGTGTCTGAAAATAATTACTTTAAAAATATCTGAAATGACTGTTAATATGAATATTAATAGAGATTTAAATTAATTTATTTCAAACACTGTTTACAATAAATATAATGAAAACTAAAACAAAATAAAATATATATAAAAATGAATTGAATTACAAAATGAGTGAACAATTGATTGAAATCTATTTAAAATAAATATCTATTCATTAGTGTAATAGACGTAAACATTGTTCAAACGGACAACACCTTTGGCTATAATATTCAAGTGCTTAGTGTTTTTAAATCTATTAATTTTGGTCTCCTTTACCGACAACTCAAACAACTCTTTTGGTCTCAGTTTAGCGGAACTGAAAAACGATTGAAACACTGTTTCGGATATAATATTACATAAATCGAGATTCAAATAACGCAATGAATCGGAGCTTTCAATGAGACGACAGATATCATCACAAATGTTGGTTCCCTTAAGAGTAAGTCTTCTCAAGTGTTTCCAATCCATGAACACATCCAGAGCTTCAGAATTGAGTTTTTCAATCGTAACGAAGCGAAAGGAAATGCTTTCCAATTGAGGCCAATGTTTGCTAAATATCTGCAATGAATTCAATGTCAATAAACCAAAACTCATTTCAATTGATCTCATTTGTGGACAACTTGTGGCCAAATAAGCGAAATCTTCGTCACAGTTAGCAAACGGCAGATCCATAGTCAGGTGTTTAAGTCCAACCAACTGAGCGATGGGTCGGAAACTCCTTTTACTAAATCCCTCGCAATTTCGTAATGAAATTTGTGTTAAATTAAGGAAATGAGAGCCAATGGTGTCGATCACTGATTGAGTCAACGCTTCAAATGTTGATAATTTGAATCGTTTTATATTTAATGTCTTTTTATTGTCTATTGATTTGAATATAGTTTTAGCGGAAGTGCAGGAAAGGGTGATCTCATCGACGGAATGGCAAATACAGTGAAACCAATTGAACCGAAGATTTTCATTCCATTCCGTGACTTTCAAACACTTCAGTCGATGACAATTGCGGACCAACTCCTCGACAATCATCTCCTGATTTGATTGAATGCTATTTCTTATCGTTAAATGAATTAATCGTTTACTAAGTGTTTGAGTGATTGAATGCCAAACACTGTCTGTAATGACCATTGAGTTCAAGTGAAGGCACTCTAGTTTTGGACAATAGTTTGCAATCAATTCAACGAAACTGTCGTTCAATTCAATTGACCGCAAATCCAATGACAAAACTTTTGGACATTTAGTGAAAATTGATTTCAAGTTAACTAAACATTGGTTTGGATTCCTTTGAATGGCATTCCTTAAGTCAAACCCATTGACATCCAGGTCTTCACTGTTGAACTCAAACACCGCTTTGTCGATGAGGTCTTCGTTGACCACAGAGTGTCTTGAATTGAGTGAACAATCGCTGCGATTGTAAGCAATGTTTTTCATCCCAATAGAGGTCTGTTTGGACAACAAATAGGCCATCAATTGATGCCATCGTTTGCATACTGTCTGACAACGGATTTTCTCCACTAATGACAAGTGTCTGAAGACCTCTTCCAAGGCGTCATCGATGAGTCCATTGATATTTAGATCCGATTTATAAGTATTTAAATCAAAATCTTTTTTATTATTTATTTTTCTTCTCTTTCTTTCATTTGATCCGACATTTGGTCCAAAGATATCACTTTTATTGCCATTATTTGTATTGAAATGTCTTTTATTTGATTTAATTCTCAAAGCAATGGATTCTTCGTTCATATTGTGATCACTAATGCATTGAAATTAACATTAAATCAAATATTGATTGAAATTATTGTCAAATAAATTGTGTTTTCATTTCATTTCAATGTTTTGTAAATATAATAATGAAAACAATATTTAGTAAACATTTCACTCAATAGACGGCGAAATAGGTTTTAATTTGTGCTTAAGTTTTGATAAAAAAATAATTTTTATTTTAAATTAATTTTAATTCAGTTTTAATTCAGTTGTTATTAAATCAACAAATAATCGTTAAATTCATTTCAAGGTTTAGTAATATTTTTAATTTTCAAGATTTATTGCAATAATATAGTAAAATAGTCTATCAAATTGTACATGAACATTTTATTACAGATTAATTAGGTTTGTTATAAACCAGACAAACAATTATACCATGATGAAAATTAAATTAACTAGAAACTATTTTTATCCACAACTAATATTTATTTTTTATTTATGTAAACAAATATTGATTTTAACAAAAGTTCAAATCTATTGTTGTTTCATTACATAACTTAACCTGGTTATATCAATTTCATATCACAGAAATAATTGCTACAGTAGTTGGATAACTATATATAATTTATATTACTGTATATTGAATGAAGAGAATAAACAAGGTTAGATTGAATAATGGTATTACTGAAGCAAACAATATAATAGTTATATAATAAGTCTTGAAATCAATACTAATTGCACTAATATTTTGATTAATCTTGTATTATGTGGTGATTTATGTCTCTTTGTTCTAATCTTGGTACGACATGAAACAAACTGACCTGAACAAATTTTTATTGTTCAACATTTCATTAAATAACTTGAAAAGCATTTATTGAAAAGTTTTATTTGACTTCAAATGCACTTCAAATGTCAAATAAAACTTCAAATAAAAATATATTTGATTTTTATTAAACTTTTATCTATTTTTCAATCTTTAACTTCTGTTTGAGTTGTTTTGTATACAAAGCATAAAAGAGTTCATCGAAACCAATGGTAAGTCAAAGAACACTCAATGAATGGTTCGTTCACTCAATAGTTATTCAGTGTTTTCCTCATCTCATATCAGGAACTCTATTATGCGTTGAAATTATGATGAGTCCTGAAGTCCAAGACTTTCACTGATTATTGAATACGGAATGCAATCATATATTCAATATTTATTACTACTGTCTCACGAGTGGATTGTTTGGGGAAATAACTCAACAGTTTATTCATTGTCTATATAGTGGTCTATAAAACCAATTGAGAGCAATGTCTTCAACCAATACTCCAAGCGATTGATTCACTAAATTTACTCTTCAGTTGACTTTCAGTGAACTCTTTCTGTGAACGAGTCATTAAACCTGTCGTCTCTTCAGTCTGACTGTTCATTTGATCCGTAATAAAGTAATGGTTTTTGGACTAAACAGTAGTAAAACTTAAGATTAAAACTGTTGTTAGTTTATGGATGCGATCAAACTCTCCGTCAGTTTATCTTCATTTTCATCACTCATTAACTTTGTTTTTAGTCTATTATTGAACTTTTGATATCAAAACCGATTAAAATCTAAATCTCTGTCTATTTTTGCAATTATTTACAAATCATTAAAAACTCATTTAACATCAGATTTTAAGCATTCATTTAAATGATTGAGAATTACTTAAATAAATATTTATTTAGTGTTTCATTAATCATAAAAATATATTTTATCATCAAATTAACCAAATATTTCATTCCCTGACATGTATTTCAATGTTAGTTTCAATTTGAAGTCCAGTTTTAAACCTTATTTTTCTGAATATTATTTATTTTCAAAAATCCCTTTAAATTGAATTAATATTTCCCTTATTTTACGATTCAATGATAAATATTTGACCCTTTGATGAATATTTACTCTAAATTTTCACTGATTTTGTATAATATTATAGTCATCGCAAGATTGACAAGGGTAAATCTTTTTATAGTTATACAGTATTATAAATGATTATGTCTTGAAAAGAGATTCAGTAGATCTGTTAAACGGGGGTTATATAAAGATCTCCAAACCTGACCCTGGCCATATTGACAAAGACAGAAATATACAAAACGACGGCTGAATTTATATTGACTTCTGAATCAAAAGATTTAAAAAATAATGAAAGCATTTATTTTCTAGAAATTAATTTAGAAATTATTGAAATACCCTGTTTATTGAAATACCCTGTTTATTATCCATGGATTTATATAAAAGCTTAAAATAATTGTGTTATAAAACTCATATTAAAACTCATGACATAATTGTTGAACTATTTTGTAATTATTATATAAAATTAAATTTTCTTTTATATTATGCAAAACAACATATAATTAGTTATGTAATCAATCTATTGATCATAAGTTGAGAGCAAAAAATCAATGAATAAATTAAATTTCAATCAAATTTTTTATTTAATTTCAATCAGTGAGTGAATAAAATACAAATGCAATCAAAATTACGATTTGATTATAAATTTTCAAAAACAGAGAAAAATGTTTTTCCAATAAAAAACTTTTTTTTCACAAAAATTATAGAAATGTTTGAATTAATTGAAATATATTTTTACATTTACGACAAATATTTTGTGGAAATTGTTGTCAATTTAATTATAAATACATTGTTTTGTTACAAATGAAAGATTTTCTTCACAATCAATATCACAGTCTTTTAAATACATCTGAAATCCTTTGGAAGTTTACAATTATCCCCGAGTAGTTCACAGAGAGATGACCGGCTTTGTTGACCGTCTGACCACAGGAATCATCATTACGTTTGCGATCTTTCTTTTGGTATTCAACGCATAATTTGTATGATTTTTGTTTCTGATTATATGTCCGTTACTATCGCTGTTGTTGTTGTTATTGTCATCATTATTGTTGTGGTTTTTACTGAAGACATGACCAAAAGCGCTGAAGACTCGCGAAACGGTGACAATACTTAGCTTTCTATGACTTGTGGTGCGATTTGAATGGCAATTATCTGAAGTGTTTGAGGATCGGGTGATTTTGTTGGACTGTTGCAAAAGCCATTCAAATGCTTGAGAAACCCCTAAATTACTGTCCGCCGCAGATATCTGTCCACAAGTAAACAAAATATCGCATTTGAAAAGTGAACTAATAATCAGTTTATGACTTATATTACTAACAAATATGCAAATAATAGGAAATCACAAATCAAATCAATACTGAGTTATAGTTTAAATGTTATACAGATCTGTATGAATAACTGAGAGCCCAGGGATTGTTTGACCCAAATCTTGCGCTAAATTATATTGAATTTAGTTATCTATTGAATGAATGATTGAATATCTTCTCTGATATTAAACTAAATTTCATGAAATCTTTAGTTAAAATAAATGAGAGAATAGGAGCAGAGGAACAGGAGATTAGTAAACAGTGTAACTGTACTGAAGAATATCGATCCAAATAACTCCCCTTACAATAACAAAGCACACACTTGTCTACCCCTGAGAGCTGTTGACAATCACTAATTAAAGCAATAAAAGATGATTTGATGGCAATTGTAATCAATTATTGAATGTTATATAAAGTGCAAAGAATTTGAAAAGTGTTTGAGAAACTGAGGACAAGGATGTCATTCAACACTCACTTCATAGAACTGAGAGCCAAACTTCAGGGCCAAAGTCGTGCCCTCATCGACACTGACTTGTCGTCCGACCTCCAGATCCCTCTTGTTTGCGAGCAAAATGATTGGCACATAAACAGGGCCTCGGATTTCGGTAATAGTCTTGAGATAATGTGCGGCCAATTCATAGCTATTTCGATCACATATACTATAAATTATGACAAAAGCTTCCGCCCATTGGATTTGATCCTTGTTTTCCAACGTCTCCTCAGTCTATATAACAGTCGTATAAATAATGATTTAATTAAATGCTAATCAAATGTGAATTAATTATGTAAAGCATACCTTCCATGCCCTGGATATGTCCAGAATCTCCACATTTGCCATTCCGTCATCTATTTTAACGGTTTGTTTATAAAACCAGTCTTAAAATCAAGAAAAATATATTTACTTATGATGGTAAATAACAAAGTGCACTGGTCATTTGGTCATTTGGTCATTATTTCGTCTTTAAATGTTTTGTTTATCTGTTATTTATTTTCAATTAAAATAAAATATTTTTCAATTTTGTTGAACTATTTTCCTTCAAATCATTTAAGCTAACGCTCAGTACGTCTACCAAAACATTTCATATATTTTTTGATATGAAAAACACTAATATTCTTACATCAAGAGAGAGAGAGAGAGAGAGAGAGAGAGAGAGAGAGAGAGAGAGAGCACTCAATAGGGAACTGTAAACAATTGGATGCCTTTCCTTAAATTGGTTTTTCTTAGCAAATGCTTAAAAATATTGGACTTTTGAAACACTGAATGTTTATCTGAATGTAATGTCAAGTATAAGAAAAATACGGATTTAATGTTTGAAACACTTCTGAAAATAAAAAGTAAAGGTATTTTCAAAATCGGAGATTAAAGTGCCTGTACCTCACTGTCCCTGAGTTACATTCACAGATTGTCCTCTATTTCCAATAAAATCTAATTGTCTTATAAGAAATCGATTCAATTATTACTGAAATAAGCATTTGATTCAATAGTTATCTAAAAATAAAACATTGAATTATAAAGTTTTATAAACTTTTGTGAAACCAATAAATTGTTATTTATTTCAAATACAAATGTGTTTTCATTGAAATTCAAAACTTCTTAATTAAGTTTGAATTAAATCTGAAGTAAAGATCTGAGAAAAAGGGGTTTCTATTTGAATGCAAATACTTTTTACTTATTTTATTATTACTTATATTCTGTCAGAGGTTTCAGTAATAAAACAAAGTTTAAGTCATTTATTATAGGAAAAGATATTATTTTAAATTTTTTATACATTTTTTTCATTATTCACTAATTTATTCACTCAATCTTATCGTATAAATCATTTTGTAATGCACTTCAGATATCTTTGAGGAGTTTTAACGGGATATTAATGAATTTATATTTGAAATAATGGCTGAAATCCAATATCTATTATAATTACTGATATAATCTGTAATCTAATAAAAAACTATAACTAAATATTGTATTCATTAATGTTTTAGTTGTGTCGACAGTGAGTTATCATAAGATTTATGATTACCTGTGTTTGACTTATATTCTCCGATATATCTCTTCGTCAGAAACCTTACGGTTATTGCTGTGAAAGAGTAGAAAAATTAATTAATTTTCAAAAAGTGTAACAAAATATAGATTTAAAGCAATATTTGTTTGATTACTATATTATAGACCAGAAATCACATGAATTTTTATCAAATTGACTGCAATTTTGACATTTATAGCTGATGTCAGTCATTAAAACCGCTCCAGGCGTTCACAGCCTGTGCTTTCTAAAAACTGAACAGGGATATTATCAACTCTACACGCAATTGAGGCTCAGTTGGGCACCAATGTATTCAACATAAATTGATATAAGAGCTAAAAATTCAAATAAAATCACAAATCTGTCACAAAAAGGAGAAAAAATAAATTTGTTTGACTGGAAATGAAAACAAAACTAATCAGTAATTCAACCTTCATCAATTCAATTGATTACAATTACATAAAAACTCAATTACTGTTAACCAAAACATTAAATTATAAATCCTTTAAAAATAAATATTTGTATTTTCAGGTCATATATAAATCAATTTGAATTGAATTCAGTGCAACACTTGTGTCCGAATTGGAAACCAATTTCAATAGTATTTTAAATCATCTTTTAATTTAATTCAAATATCAATTCAATGATCAAAATGTTGTTTCAGTTTAAAGTAAATCTAAATTTAAATCAATTGATAAATAGTGTTATAAATAGTAATGTCATTGAAATTCTTCACATTTTAATGTATTCTATGACACTTTCTATTCCAAAAAACTACTGAAACATCTTTTAACTCATCCCAACAGTTGTTTGCCTAAGAAGTAGATCAAGGACTGGTGAATATAACAGTGCGATGAGCTCTCTGCTAGACTGCTAACAGTGTTAGGGCAGAGTTCCAGAATTGCTCTGGGCCAAGGTGTGAAAAGTCTGTTAAAAACATAAATCATTTTTCACACTGTCTTTCGGTTTTTAGAGATTGAGATCTGAGTGCTTGAAGACAATTAGCATAAGAAGATGATTAGCACTAATCTGACGACAAATCTTCAATACTTTGCATAAACATTGCAATCATTTCAATAGTAGACTCCGATTGAACTCAATTTCAATATTAAATATTTATAAATGTTTTTGTTTTACACTTATTTATCACATATTTTAGTGGAAAACACGAATATTTAAGCGAAATATATGTGAAGTTTGGCTTAAAATAGATGAAGAGATGAGGAAATACACAAATTTTTTATAAATTATTTTTATATTCAATGCTTTTAAATGTTTTTTAGTTTTATTTTTAGGAAAAAGTGAATCATTCATAAAAATATTAACTATTTTGTGCTCAGAAATGATGATATGTATTGCTTTTGCAAATAATCATAACTTTAGATAACGATGTGTTTAGAAGTGAATTGCTTTTGATCCCAGGTTTTGTAAAATTTGCTTTAAAAACATATTAACATTAATGAGAGAGAAAGTGACTTATTTTCATAATAACAGCACAACAACACTGGTATATAAGGAAGTATTGAGAGTATATTGAGTTTGTTTTTTAAATAATCCCAAATTGACTGTAAGTTAGGATAACCTTAAATCAAAACTCATTTTCAGAGGGAATGAACGTTTAAGTCAGGTCTGGATTATTACTGCAAACAAATCTCTTATTCAATGTATTATTGACTGCATTTCACTCACTCTTACTGTATATACACATAAAGGTCATTGAATTTCTCTTTCAAAAGCTCTTTTGCTTTAATTATTTGAATAAATATTTTTAAAATTATTTTTTGGATTAAAAATCTCTAGAGATATCCAAAATCATTACGAATTGTCAATGCATTGAAAACTCAATGAAATTATAAATCATTAAAATTAGTTAAACCTCTGAAACTGACTGTTCATGTAATGCATTTTATTATTATTATTATGTCATATGTTTTATAATTGTATTATTATTTCATTTAATTTATATAAAATAAATTTGTTTTTACACATTAATCATTACATTGAAATAATGTTTGATCAAGAATATATTTGCATAACATTCGTGATTATAAAGCCCTTTATGTCTTTATCTTTTATATGATTAACAATTCATACATCAATTAAATAAAACATCACTTTTAGGATGTCTTTAATACAATAAAAATTGAAACAAATTATGAGTTTGGTATAAACAAGGTATTATAAAAGAATTTATTGATTGATGGCATTTTCAAAAGAACACTGTTTTTAGATATAAATTAATATTAGTTTTAATTTAAAATTTCAAAAATATCTGTTTTAAACATAAATATTACTCATTTGTAAAGCAATAGTTAATTATGAATGAAATGAAAACTATTAGGAAAAGAGCCAAAGAGTTGTTAGACATTCTTCGGTGTCATTCCAGGCCTACAATAGATTGTCTCCAAAATCATAAACATCCTTCACTTGACTACAAATATAAGAAAGTAAACATTTTTGCGGACATAAGACGCCAGTCGACGACAATGTCTGAATATTTTTCAATGTTAAGCAATCTTTCAAAATTGTGTTAAAGAATATGAGATTAGTTTTTATTAGATTTAATTGAAATTGAATTTTATATACAATTGAAGTGCAATTGAAAACTTGAAAATTAAGTCATTATTTGCAGAATTAATTGTAAAATAGGATTCAATACTTATTTATTTAGTTCATTGCACTTACATTACAATTATTTTCAATTTGATGTTTAATTTGTGAAAAGCATTAATGAATCCATTATTTGAATCAATGGTTTCTTTTGCAGTCATTTTAAAATTAATTGTAAATTCAAATAATACTTATATGACTTCAGTCTACAGTCGTTTCACTTCAAAAACAATCATTTCCAGACAGACATCGGCGGCTCTCTCTCTCTCTCTCTCTCTCTCTCTCTCTCTCTCTCTCTCTCTCTCTCTCTTTCTGATAGCAT
>JAQGAT010001004.1:0-19149 GCA_034687845.1 Pantelozetes paolii
TCTCTCTCTCTCTCTCTCTCTCTCTCTCTCTCATCGAAACATTTACTCTTAAACAGTAGGCGTTTAAGCACTGGTAGTATCTTTTGGATAGTTCTTAAGTTCTCAGTTGAGAGGGAAAGGGATTGTTAGTGGAATAGGAATGGCATAAACATAGAGCGAAAAAGAGCCCCTTTTTCTTAAATTAACCCAAAGTTGACATTCACTTCAAATTTTTGTTCTCTAATAGTATTTATTTAAAAATATTTTTGTAATTTTCGTAATAATAAAAATAAATTTCTTTGTAGTCCTTAATTGATATTAATTTATCATGGTAAGAATATTGTTGTTTCATAATAAGCATTGACAACAGATCCAAGGGTAGAATAATTTTTATTTACAAATGGGAAATTGTTTTTAATGAACTTGATAAAAGTGAAATATGTTATTTAATTTAAGTGAGTAATGCCTTTAATACACCTTTCCTTCAGTGAAAAATATTTAATAAAATAAACTGTAATTAAATTTATTATATTTATTTGGGATTAGTATAGCATTTGATTTGATATACTTTTGGTTTGGAATTGGTGTGGTGTTCATATCTTTATTTTACATTGCTGCATTTTTAGAAAGTGTTTACCTTAGATTAGTTTTTTAACATGGTCGAAACTTTGTTTATTTGATACTGTATTTGCAAAATAATAACATAAAAAATTTTATTCAATTTTTAGAATCAATTATTCGTTGAAATAAAAGTCATAAAAATATATTACAACTAAAAAATACAACAAATATTAAATTCAAATCAATTCTACTATCAAATAAAATGACTGATTTTTGTAAACAATACTTTATCTTGGTACAAATACCACCTGTTTTTCAAATATCAAAATAGTGTTTTATAAATGATTAAAATATAAACCACTGAAAACATGCTTTCAATAAAAGATTGAAATTTCATTTTATTATCATTTTTATTGATATTTTTATTTATGTTCACAACCATAGGTCGCGAGCGCCTGTCCTGTGCCATATAAGCCGTGATTAATGGCCTTAAGTAAGGGATAGTGAACTGCACAACACTTCTTGGATGTATCATCTTGTGTTATCTCCCAAACAATTACTCCACCATAGCCATTCTCCTTGACCCAGTTGCTTTTACTAATACAAATGTAAATTATATTATAGGTAACAGAATTAAATAGAAATTAAATTATCAAGTTAATTTTTACTCATATGCAGCGTAAATGTCATCATAACCAATCCATTGAAGCCCCTTGTAGGCAATTGGATCATGGCCATTATCAGATTGTTCTTTAGTCCAGCCTGCATGCTTTATAAGTTCGCATACATTCCAATAATCACCTTTCACATCTCCGTCACCAGCGATCGGTGCGCCCACAGAATGTTTGCTCGCATCGGCCAACTTGAATGACCGGCCATAGAAGGAAACGCCTAACAGTACCTTCTCTTTAGGTATACCTTTGCTTACATAGTATTTAACGGCTTCAATACTAACACTGTATTTTGAGTGATGACCTGTCTTGCCCTCACTGACCGGCCACATGGCATATGTCATTACATTTACGTAATCTAAGGACCTAAATATTAAGGGGTTATGTTGAAAGGGGTATTAATAATATGTTATTATTATATTTTCCTTATTTTCTTAATTATTTTTCAAATTCTTTATTATAATTCACTTACTGTGCAATTGCTTGGTAATCATAAGCCTGGTCTGCAATCCTAGCGCCGGCGACCACAGCCGCTGAAAGAGAAAGCCTTGGGTTTTGTTTATCAAATACTTTACGAAATTCCTATTATTTTGAAATAATTTATGATTAAAATATATAACAAAGAATTTTTGGCAAATATTTTTGGATATACTGTGTTTATTAAGTTTATAGATTACCTTGATTAGCTTGCCGAAGTTTTCATGATCTGACTTAGGACCTTTTGAACAGTTACCTGCCCAACAGACAGGATATTCCCAATCGATGTCAAAGCCATCGAAATGGTATTGTTTCAGAATATTCAGTGTGTTTTCAATAAACTTTTTTCTGAGATCTGGATTATTAACCATATGTGAGAACTTGATGTCCGGTTCTCCCCAACCGCCCAAAGAGGCCACGATTTTTAGATCCTTGTTTTTCTGTTTGAGTGCGAGCAGACCATTATACTTGTCCGGTTGTACTTGTCCTAATTTATCCTTGATCACATTGTTAACCTCATCCATAGCGAAGAAGGCATAGTGAATGTGTGTGCAAAGGGTTGCGTCGATTTCATTAGGCTTATGGTCGGTATAGTTGGGCCAATAACACACCACCTTTGGCTTAGAGGCCAACAATAAGCCCAAGAATTGGACACAAAATATCAATGAAATGATAATTACTTTCATTTCTATAAGTAATAACTTATATTTTGTTTTACATTACTTTTATATCAGAATGGATTATCAATATAACCTTGGTGTTTATTCATGATGTTCTATTCTCACAAAATCAGCTTATCTGTAGTTTTAAACAATATAATAATTCTGGATCATTCAAACAAATCGTGTATTTAATCCGTTTAAAAGTAAATCACATTCAGAGCATCATTTAAATAGGTTTGGGTGTTGTGAATGTGTAATCAATTTTAAGGCTGTTATCAATAAAATACAAAACAATTGTTCAATGAATTAATTATTTATTTTTAAAACACAAAACAATTAATAAAATTTCAAAATATTTAATAAACAATGCATTTGAAGGAAAGAAAATGTTTTGTTATGAACTCATTATCGCTGTTATAAATACCACCTGTTTTTTGAATTATCAAAATGTTATAAAATATTAATTTATCAGAATCATCCAAAAGAATAAATCATTTATTATAAACAAATCATTGCATTTTATTTTATTATAATATTTATTGATATATTGATGTATAATATTATTCTACTTATGTTCACAGCCATAGGTCTCGGGCCCCTGTCCTGTGCCATACAAGCCGTGATTAATAGCTTTAAGCAATGGATTGGCAACTGTGCAACACTTCTTCTCAAAGTCATCCATTGTTATCTCCCAGATAATGATACCACCATAGCCATTTTGATTGACCCATTTACTTTTACTGAAATGATAAATATTGAAATTTTTAAGCACAAAATATAACTGAAATTAAGTTATCAATGTAATTTTATACTCATATATAGCGTAAGGGTCATCATAGCCTATCCATTCATCCCCCCTATAGGCAATAGGATCATGGCCATGATCTGATAATTCTTTAGTCCAGCCGTGATATTTAACAAGTTGACAAACGTCCCTATAATAACCTTTCTCACTTCCAGCGCCAGTGATTGGTGCGCCGACATAATGCTTGGTCTCATCGGCCAACTTGAATGAGTGGCCATAGAAGCAAACGCCTAATAATACCTTCTCTTTGGGTATACCTTTGCTCACATAGTACTCAACGGCTTCAATGCTGAGACTGTATTTTGAATGATGACCCGTCTTATTGTTACTGAGCGGCCACATGGCGTATGTCATTACGTTCACGTAGTCTAAAGACCTAAATATTTAAAGACCTGGATACTTAAAGGGGTATAAAAACTCATAGCAATTCACTTACTCTTGAATTGCTTTGTAATCATAGGCCTGATCTGAAATCCAAGCGCTGGCGACCACAGCCGCTGAGAGTGAAAGCCTTGTGTTTTGTTTATCAAATACTTCACGCAATTCCTATTATTTTATATTAATTTATGGTTTAATACTTAAATAATACAATTTGAAACTAACCCTGATTAGCTTGCCGAAGTTTTCTTGATCGGATTTTGGACCGGCTGCACAATCACCTGTCCAACAGACAGGGTATTCCCAATCCAAGTCAAAGCCATCAAAATTGAATTTTTTCAGAAAAGTCAATGTGTTTTCAATGAACTTCTTTCTCACATCAGGATTATTAACCATATGTGAGAACTTGATGTCCGGTTCTCCCCAACCCCCCAAAGATGCCACGATTTTTAGATCCTTGTTCTTCTCCTTGAGTGCAAGTAGACTTTTATACAGATCTGGCTGTGTATGTCCTGCACTGTCCTTGATCACATTATTAACCTCATCCATAACGAAGAAGGCATAGTGAAGATGTGTGCAAAGGGTTGGGTCAATATTATTAGGGTTATGTTCCTTCGAGTTCGGCCAATAACACACCACCTTTGGCTTAGAGGCCGACAATAGGCCCAAGAATTGCAAACAAACTATTAATCAAATAACAATTGCTTTCATTTTTATTAGTGTTTAAATAATACTGAGTTTTATTTTGAAATGATTTGAGTCTAATCTCTAACTCAATGTTAAACTCAAGAAAATATACCTAACTTTTAATTACAGAACTTTTCATTCACTGCTCACTCTTATCCTATCAGTGCTTTCTCACAAAGTGTGCTTTGATATAAATTTATACAATATAATTATTTTAGATCTGGATCAATCAAAAGGGGTAAGTGTTTGAACCGCTTTATAATGAATCACATTCAGAGCATCATTTAAATAGGTTTGGGTGTTGTGAATGTATAATCAATTTTAAGACAGTTATCAATAAAATACAAAACAATTGTTCAATGAATTAATTATTTATTTTTAAAACACAAAACAATTACTAAAATTCAAAAACATTTGATTAAACAATGCATTTGAAGGAAAGGAAAGGTTTTGTTACGAATTCATTATCGCTGTTATAAATACCACCTGTTTTTTGAATTATCAAACATTATGTTATAAATTGATACTAATATCCCACTAAAAAGAACCATCCTTAGATTTTGTAATTTATTTTAATCCAGCTACTATTTATAATTTCCCAAAACTCTCTATTTATATTCACATCCATAGAACTCGGGTGACATTCCTATGCCATATAAACCACGATTAATAGCTCTAAGCATAGGATTGGTAACTGTGCAGCACTTCTCCTCGTAGTCATCCTGTGTTATTTCCCAGATAATGATTCCACCATAGCCATTTTGATTGACCCATTTACTTTTACTATTATAATAAATATTAAAATTTATAACACAGAATATAATAATAATAAAATGATCAATGTAATATTTACTCATAGGCAGCGTAAGGATCATCACAACAAATCCATTCATCATCCTTATAGGCAATGGGATCATGACCATGGTCAGATTGCTCTTTAGTCCAGCCTTGATGTTTAATAAGTTGGCAGACATTTTTGTAATCACCTTGTACATTTCCTTCACCAGTGATTGCTGCGCCGACAAAATGTTTGGATTTATCGGCCAACTTAAATGAGTGGCCATAGAAGGGAACACCCATTAGTACCTTCTCTTTCGGCACACCTTTGCTAACAAAGTGCTCAACCGATTCAATGCAAACATTGTATTTTGAATGATGACCCGTCTTATTGTCAGTAATCGGGGCCAAATCATATGTCATTACACTTACGTAGTCTAAGGCTCTAAGATTTTATATAAGGTATTAAAAAAGGGATTCAAATATTGATTTAAATGTTTTGCTTTACTTACTCTCCAATAGCTTTGTAATCATAGGCCAGGTCTGCAATCTCGGCGCCGGCGACCACAGCCGCTGAGAGGGAAAGCCTTGGGTTTTGTTTATCAAATACTTCACGCAATTCCTATTATTTTGGATTAATTTATGGTTAAATTCTTTAAATTATTCAATTTATCATTTTTAAATTAACTAAATTACCTTGACAAATTTACCAAAGTTTTCCCGATCTGAATGTGGACCAGCTGCACAATTGCCTGTCCAACAGACAGGGTATTCCCAATCAATGTCCAGTCCATCGAAATTGTGTTCTTTCAGAAAAGTCAATGTGTTTTCAATGAACTTCTCTCTCAAATCAGGATTATTAACCAAATGTGAGAATTTGATGTCCGGCTGACCCCAACCCCCCAAAGAGGGCACAACCTTTAGATACTTATTCTTCTGTTTGAGTGCGAGTAGACTTTTATACAGATCTGACTGTGTATGTCCTGCACTGTCCTTGATCACATTATTAACCTCATCCATAACAAAGAAGGCATAGTGAAGATGTGTGCAAAGGGTTGGGTCGATATCATTAGGTTTATGTCCCGTCCAGTTCGGCCAATAACACACCACCTTTGGCTTAGAGGCCGAGAATAGGCCCATGAATTGCAAACAAAATATTAATGAAATAACTATTGATTTCATTTTTATAAATGTTTTACTAATATTGAGTTTATATTTTCTTTATATCAGAATATTAATCAATATAACCTTGGTACTGTATTCCCTTAATGCTCCAGAATGCTCTGTTTCCACGTCGTATTAAAGCAGTTGTTTTATTGACGGTATCTTTTGCTTAGCGTTTTATATAACAGTTGTTATGAAAGCATTGAAAACAATAATTAAAAGGTGTTTTAAAACAATAATTATAATATCGATATAATTGAACCTGATACAGTTGTGTAAAAATATAAATGAATTGTTTTTGTTATTTTTGATGTTAATATCATATATTTGTGTCTTGGTAAAAATTAAAAAGTAAATAATTTTATATAACACCAAACCCATACCCAACCCCCTCTTAAATGGTAGACTTGACTATCCCTGACAATAAAATTAAATTGAATATTCCACAATATCTTGTTTTGAATTTATATTATGATTAATATTTAAGGATCATTAAATTAAATTAATTTTATTTAATATAAATGCATTCTTCAATAATATTAATAAATATAAGTTTACAATTGGTGCCAGGTACATGTTGTACTCCACTACTTGGAATTAAACTGGTATTCAGTATAATAGAGAATTTATAATGAATAGAATGAATTGAAATATAAATAACAAGTCAAGTTTTCTAAATTTTCATTTGTGCTAGAACAATTATAACATGAATTTTAAGGGAGATTTTTATAAATATTTGTATTTCCTTGTACTATCTATAGGCTGTTTGTTACAGATAATATCAATTAGCAAGTTGTATTTTAATTATTCAACTAGTATTCAAATATTCACTAATTTTTCAAGTGCTGAAAAATCTGTACCTGCGCTTACCTTCTGTCGATTTAATGGCGGCAAGAATGCTGGAAAATGGAGTAAAGATGTGTTTAAAAATTATACCATCCAGGATCAAATTGTAACGTTTTCTATTAGTTATCCAAATGGGTTTATTTATAATCCTGATAGTGAGAAATATTTTAATTTACCGGTCAAAAGTACCAGTGCCACTTATGATTGCATTACTTTCAACTCACTAATCAAGGGTAAAAATATAATTTCTTAGTTTAATTTAATATATTCTGGTAAATATTAGCATAATTGTAGCATACTACATTTTTCTCGTAGCATGATATAGTTAGGTTTTAGTGTTATTAGAGTTGTAACAATATTTAGAATGTTTTTGATGTAACCATATTTTTAATTAGCATTTAATTATCCTAGTTTAATTGAAAGCTAAAATTTTATCATTTAATAAATCATTGATTTTATTTCAAGTAAACACATCGTTAACTCTGAAAGCAAATCAACAACTAATGATTGACTTTGTTGAATTTGACAAATTATATGAAAGTTGGTTTTTATATATTCACGACTCTTATCAAGAATTTTCAACTGATAATTGGGATACATTTCAACTGGAAAAGAATAATATGTACTTCTTCAGTTTTGTTAGAAAAACATATAAATTATTAAAGAGCCCTCATCAAACTGATTGTTATAATTATCTTGGTAATAGAAAATACTTCTCAAAGACAGACTGTATTAGAAGATGTTATATCGATAGTAGTGTTGAAAAGTGTGGTTATATTGCAAACAATTTAGAGGTATATGAATGGGAAGAGAATATTAAGTTTGGTGGTGACAATTGCCTTGATAAGAATTTACTAATCAGATCTTGTTCAATTAAATGCAAATATAACGATTGTGAATTTCATTATTATCGGCCTATATTTATGTCTAAAAGTTATTATGCTGAAGATTATCTTGCTTTCCGATTGGTGATCACTAATGAGCCAGAAGATATTTATGTTCACAAACCCATCATGGAAACAATTGAGTTTGTCTGCTATCTTGGTTCTTTAGTTGGATTATGGTTTGGATTTTCGATATTATCTTTTTTAGATTTTGCTAAACAATTAATGGTTAATAAAATAAATATAAAGTTTATTCAACCTAAATTCAATCCACTCTTAATCGGTGAAACACAAGTTCAAGTATTTCGTTATTGATTAAGCAAGGTTTTGAGTATCATTAACAAAAATTATTTGAACTTGGTTGAATCTGCATTAATGAAGAGGTGTTTGTAGTAATTGTCAATTATTGTTCGCACATATTCTGCATATCCCTGTCCTCTAGTACTAATATAACTGATCAGATCTTAATAAATACTACTTAAATACATGATAAATTATGAAGAGATAAAACATTCCAGGTAAAATAAATCATAATTTTATTTGTTTGAATTATTTTTGATAATTATTTTAATATTTGATGAAATATTTAATTCAAAACATTGACTAAACTTCAGGAAAACTATCGAAGAGTTCAATCAAAGGCAGAAAAAATGATTTTGTCCTCAATTTGGGCTCAGATTTAGGTTTAAAACCACTGAATTGATCGCATTTATCCGATTCCTGGTTATATTCACTGCAAACCAGATTCAGTGAATTACCACTAATAGACTCAATGAATCTGATGGCTGACTCCACTTGGTTTTCACTGCAGGCGCTCACTTTGTCACTGAGCTTGTTCATACAAATATTCTTCTTATGGTATGCACTGGAAAATAATAAATATTATTACCTCTCTTACTACACAATGTAATCTACTTATTGAATAATTGATCAGGGTTATATTGTAGTACTCACCAACAAGCCATGGGTATTTTTTTCTTCTCCTCAACCTTTTTCAAGCTAATGAAGTGATCGATAGTATGATTATAACACTTTTGAATTTCATCGTTAGCTTTGTTAAGACATTTTGAAGAGTCAATCATCTCTTGGAGACGTTTTGAAGCGATTTTAGTGTTTTTGCACAATTGGTTGAATGTCTTCTTCGCTGAGTAGAGGGTTATTGAGAGCACTTGCTTTACCAGACCTTTCATACACTGTTTGTTCAGTTTCTCAATCTTTCCAATCATTGTCTTTGTGTCACTGAAATTAATTCAGACATTACTGTAGCTCTTAATTGCAATTAATATAAGAAATGTAAGTTTTCTTTTGATAAATACTCGCAATATTTGGGAACTTCTTTCATATCTTCGGGAAATTTTCGGCCAGAGTTGCCGAAAGTCATCATTCGTGCAATCATTGCGTCCACGTCTTTGAAAGTTTTTTTATTACAGGTCTTTGTGGTGGACTGACACTGAACATAAGTTAATAAATAACAAGCTAAAACACATATCTTCAAACTGATAGACATTTTTAATGAAAAACAAAATTATTGTTTTATTTTTTATGATTATTTGAGAAAACACTTGGAGTTATAATGAAATACTTTTTTTCAATTAAAATATTTGTGAATTAAATGTATATTTGATTAAAAACTCATTTTTTGATTGCAATGAAGAAAACGACACACTTTTGCAGTCACTCTGTCTTTGGTATTAAATATTTTTCTTTAACACAAATAAGATTTTTTTAATAACTTTTTTAACATTACTTTTCAATAACAACAACAAAATCTAATAAAAATCTTTTACACACAAAATATTTCATACACTTTAAGTGCACAACGCTTTTATAGGGTGAGGGAGATATTATTTAATACAGTAAATACCGTTACATTGCTTATTTAATAAATGGTTGTATTTGAAAACGGTTTAAAGAGTGTGTGAGACAATTATCTATGTCATTTTATTTTATTGAAGAAAAACGATTTTATTTATTTGAAAATATTTCAATTAAAATACTTTTATAACACATAATAGACTTCATGTCATTCAAGTCAATGTCATTATCTGTGAAAATAAAATCAATTATTAATTTTATGTTTAGTTTTTTTGACGAAATTGAAAATTTGATTAGAAATTCATTGCAAGATATTTAATGGCATTATTAATGCCTTGGTCTTAATTCACACCAAAATCAAAGTCAACCTTATTTTTCACATCAACAACAATATAATATGTAATTATTGAATACAATACTACTATTATTATTCACTATATTGAGTGGATTTCATCAAAACTTTTTAGCAAAAGTGTATTTAAATTTGATTATAATTAGATCCTGTATATAATTTAATTAGCATTTATTACAATCAAATTGAAAGTGAAATAAATTTTATATAAATAATTTTGACTGTGAATTGAGCTCAAGGTTCAAATCAGATGATTCGCACAGTTATGCAAAATAAAAAAAAATAATGAGTTCTCCCTTTCGGTCAGCAATTAATTGCATTTAATTTGAACTTAAAATATGAGAAAATAAACAAATGTTTTCAGATATTTGATTGAAAATTGCATAATATCTGCAAAAATGACATAGTTTACATACATGGAATTTTATACAAATGATAATGTTAAACTAAATTTATGCATTTTTATTTATTTAAATTGTTTATTAGCTTCAGGGAAAGTTTCAAAGAGCCTTAAAAATGCAACGATCATAGACTTAGTCCGTCTTTGGTTTTTGCGCTTTTTTGGCACTTTAAGTGCTGAACACTTGTCTGAATCTGAACTATACTCAGCGCAGGCAAAGTTCAATGAATTGCCAATCACTGAATCGATGAACCTTGCTGTTATATCGGCATGCTCCTCTGTACAGATGTCCACCTTGTCGTGTATTTTGGTGATGCATTCTTTAACCTTGGTCACTTCGCTTCAATGATAAAAACAAAAACAAAACAATATTTTTAATGAAAGGTTATTTTAATCAATAGTACAATAATCAATGAAACCCTACCAACAGGCCATCGGAATCCTTTTCTTTTCCTCTGCTGTTTGAATGCCCAATAAGTTATCGATGCCTTTAGTAAAGCATTTATTGATCAGATTTGACGCCTTATTGACACACTTTGCGGCCGCGAGTTCACCAGCACTTGGACTGTGATTTTTGACGCAATTCCTCTTCATTTTCTTAGTTATGGTATACATCCCAACCGTCAGAATATTTTTTGCCAAACCTTGCAAACAATTTTTGTTCAACTTTTCAATGTTTAGTAAAATTGTTTTTGTTTCACTTGAAATGAAAGGTCAAATAAAATCAATGAATTGATTGTTAATTTTAATTGAATTTTCAAATTACTTGCAATATTTGGGGAATTCTGATGCAATTTCCGGGAATTTTCGGCCAGAATTGCCATATGTTGTGAGACGTGAGACATAATCGTCGACTCTTTGCACTGTATTATTATCACAAACAACATCTTCAGAGTCTTTACATACAATGGATTGAAATATCAAGGTTATAATTAAAGCCTTAATCAATGTAAACATTATTGAATTCAATGCTGATATTGGAAACTATATTATCCAATGTTAAATTAGATTTCTCACTCAAAGGGTGATGTTATTTACAGATTGAGTGAAAAGCCTTTGAATGCAATATTGATTTTAAATATGTGTTTAATAAGCATTTTGTTTGAAATAAAAAGTCTTGAGATTCATATAAAAGAAAAACTTGTTTCTGATAATTGTTGAACAAAAATGATTTATCGCATCATAATTAGTGTCAGCGCTTGAAATGATTTAATATATTGCACTAAAAATGTCTATATTTGTTGTGAATACGTGAATAATTAAGTAAAAAAAAGATTGGAAACTATAGTCGAGATTAATAGACCAAGGTCAGTACAAGAAAGATTGATTTTTATTCCTGTTTTCCTTATCTATTTGTTTATCTGACAATCACTAACCACTGGATATAAATTAAAATGACACAGTGTTTCAAACACATAAATAGTTTGATCAAGATGATAAGCAGTGACACTTAATTCTCATACTAACCCCTCCAGTGGTGTTGACTACGTGTTTCAGTGAATAAGAGTTTTATTGAGAGAGAAAAAAATATTTGTGATAAAAATCAGTGCAAAAAAACAACAAAATAATATTTTCATAACAAATATTATGTAATAATGATTAACACAAATTAAATTGAGTGAAGAAATAAGTGCTTGAATAAATTGAAAGTGTGTATTAAAAATGAGATATAATTTAATTGAATACAACAAATATTTAAAATCATTTTTCCTGTCCCACTTCAGGAAAACTTTCGATGAGGTGTAGGAAAGCCATTATTAATGATTTGGGTCTTCTCTGGCTTTTCTTCTTCTTTGGTAAAGTGAACTTTTCACACCTGTCCGCCCCCTCGACGTACTCACCGCAGGCCAAGAGGTTCACGGAATTGCCGATAATAGAGTCGATGAAGCGATTTGTCGCTTCGATGTTCTTGTCGGTGCAAATGTCAATGTCCTTTTGCACGTCTTCTATACAGTGTCTCAGTTTTGGTAATTCACTGCAATAAATAGGTGAAAGGTTGTTGTAGTAATGGGTTTGAAGTAAATGAATGTTTAATTAATTTTATTCAAAATATTTTTGTTATATTTCATAATATCTGTGTATTTTATCTCAATCTTGAGTCACGTATGCACTGAAGCTCAGGGTAAATGTTATTTAATATATGCTATCTGTTATGTAACCTAGGATCTATTATAAATATAGCAAAAATATTATCTTGTATAAAATCTGATTTTGATCTGTAACTTATTGAAAGTTGATTGCTTAATGAAGTGAACATGGTAAACTCACCAGCAGGCCATTGGAATCTTCTGATTCTCGACAGCGAATTGCATTCCCAACAAGTGGTCTATACTTTTGCTGAAACACTTCCCAACCTTTTTGACACAAACGACATGAATATTGCATATAATTTGTTCACAATTTATTTTACTCTACCTTATTTTGAACTATGTTAATGCACCTTGCTGCTTCAAAATATTCTGGCAACAGTTTATTATTCTTGCGACACAATTGTCTTATCACTGATTTGACTGTGAATATACTTACGGTAAGCACACGTTTGGGCAAACCTTCCATACATTGCTTGTTCAGGGATTCAATAGTTTCCACAAGAGTTTTGCTCTCACTTTCAATAATTGATTTAAAAATAAAATTAGCATGTTTATATATTCTAGATCCTAGATGAGCAGAGTAAGTCGATAATATCAAAATAAGTCAATACTTGCAATATTTAGGCAACTGTTCAGTGCTTTCCGGAAACTTTCTGCCAGAGTTGCCATAAGTGGTAACCTTTGCCAAGAGATCGTCCACTCTTTTACGTGTATTTTGATTGCAGTCTTGTGCTGAAGAAGACGAGCGCTCAGACTGTTTGGCACTCTTTTTTTGCGCAAATATGAGATCATTAATGAATGAAATCATTATTAATATTAAAATTGATTTGAATTTGAAATTCATTTTTTGAAATAATAATTATTTATTTATAGTAAACACAGAAATGAATATAAATTTTGAGTGAAATATATAATCAAAACATTAATTAATACTTAAATAATTAAAACTGAAAAAACTTTTTGCCTAAAAATCAAATCTCTTTTATATTTATACAGAAATCGTTGTGATAAGCCATCAAAATAAGGGGCAAAATAAGGGGCTATTCCTGAAAATACATAAACAATTTTATTTATAAGTATTTTTTAACTCAATTACAACACAAACATCAAAAAACTTATGTAATTTTGCAAAAATCCGTTTTCAATAAAACATTTTTCAAAATATTTGAGTTTAAAATAAATTGACTTTTAGTAGAAAATGAAGATTAAAAAAGAGTTTACAACAGAATTGAAGCCAAGGGTATACTCAGGGTATAATCAGCCACTAATAATGTAGTTATTAATGATATTGATATCGATATAATAGATTAAAATCCTTGTAATGTTTAAAAATAGTTTTTTATTCCTGTTATTCATTATTATTTAATTAAATTTAATTTACTGATAAACTGAGCAAGGATGATTAATTTGTTTTTAAATATATAAGCAATTTAAACATTTTAATCAATCATTAATACCTTTCCTATTCATGAATCATGAATTCAGTTTCAATGAACTACTTTTTGTTATTAAAGACAAAATTGAAAATTATTTTCTCATTTTTTAATTAATTGTTTATCACTTTTCTCAGTTGACAAATAAATTAAGCAAGGTCGTTTGATTGTTAAGATTATATAATTTAATTTAAAAATATTTATACATTGTTTTAGATATGAAGTAATTGTGAATAAAATTAATTTCAAAAATTCATCCAGATTGTTTATTTTTGTATTTTAATTGATTTTACTTAAATTAAAAATAATTTTTTTATGAAAACATTGAAAATGTTTTAAAATTTTGAATTTCCTTTCAAAACATTATAACAATATTTGCGAGGATTTTGAGTACAAATGTGTGAAACGTTTTGTAGAAATAATTGTTTTTTAATTAACAGTAAATAAATTGAATTCAAATACAAATGATTTCAACAAAACTTGTATTCAATTGAAAAGCAAATCATTGTTTGTAAACAACATGTGATTGAAGTGAAAGTGATTTCAAAATAAAGTTTTGTTTTGTTTTTTGAAATCAAATTTAAAATTGAATTAAAGTTTTGAATAAAATGTTTAAACAATTGAAGTGTTGTTTGAATTCAAAGCAAATGAGAGTAAGTGTTAACAAAGTGTTGACAAAGTGTTGACAAAGTGTTGAATCAATTGAAACAATGTTTTCATTATTTTATTAATAATTAATTGTTTTTTAAAGTGTTTTTCAAATCAAAGGCCAAAAGGTTTGCGTATATTCTCTGCCATACAACCCACCGGTGCTCTACATTTGGGCAACTATTTTGGTGCTGTTAAACACTGGGTTGACTACCAGTGCTCTGAAGGAGTGGATGGGTGTCTATACTCTGTGGTAGACTTGCATTCATTGACAACAATAAGAGACAAACAATTAATACGAAAAAACATTCATTTAATGACCGCTTCGTTGATCGGCTCTGGAATAGACCCAAACCTATCGGTGCTCTTCAAGCAGTCAGACATTGCATTTCACGGACAGTTGGCTTGGATTTTGTCAGTTTAAGGCATCTTTCCATTCAATTTAAGGGGTATTTTGAATGCAATTAATTCTCTTTTTACCCCTTATTATAGGACAAAAGCGAGGGCTTGAAAGAGACCCCTTTGGGACTGTATTTATACCCTGTCCTACAGGTGGCGGACATACTATTATACAAAGCAACTGCCGTTCCCGTCGGTGACGATCAGTTACCACACCTTAACTTCGCTAAGCATTTGTCGCATAAATTCAATACCACTTTTGGCCAAACCTTTCCAACGCCTGAAGCCTTGTGTCCGCAAATGACGGGTCGTATAAAGAGTTTGCGAAAAGTGGACAAAAAGATGTCTAAATCGGAGCCGAACTCAAAGTCCAGAATAGATTTAACCGATTCTTGTGATCAGATTCGGGAGAAAATACTTAAAGCAGTCACTGATATGCAGTCAGAGGTGACATACGATCCCATATCGAGACCGGGTGTCAGCAATCTTGTGCTCTTGTATTCATTGGTCTCCGGTTTAACCCCTGAACAGGTGTGCGAACAAAATAGGGGTCGAAATACACATGAATTTAAGCTAATATTGAGTGATATATTGGTTGAACACATGAAACCCATTAGAGATAATGTGTTGAGACTACTGTCCGATGAGTTGTATTTGGATCGGGTGTTGACTGACGGCCAGAATCGGGCCTTAATTATAGCCGAGAATACTATGAATGAAGTGTTGGTTAGAATCGGTTCTAAACCTAATGTCCACTCAATTGACGATTGTTTGCAATCAATCAATGAATAAGAGTTTGAAATCATTTTTATTATTAAATAAATTAATAATTGTTTCAAAGATTTACAATAATTTCAATCAATTTTAAATTAATTATAAAAAATAAGTGAAAAAATATTTCTATGCCTCCCAGAGGTCAATAGGACTACGGGACAGCCCCGCCGGCGCTGGTTGGGGGGAGAGAGAGAGAGAGTCTGTTTTCAGAAAAAAGGGTTTTATTTGATTATGAAATACGGATTAAAAATACATTGAATTGTAATTCAAATTACATTTAAATCTCTTATAAATTATAAAAAACAAAATTCAATACAAATTTAAATACAAATTGTTTTTTAATACTTTAAAACAGTTTTGAAATAATTATTAAAAAAAATATTAAGAAATAAATAAAATAAACAAAAATTAAATACAATTTCATTACAATTATTGAGCTTTTATTCAATGCTTACTTCAATTCAAAACATATTTACCGAAAAATTTTGATTAAATATTACTAAACATTAGATTAAGTGAGAGATTGTGAGCACCGGAAGCACTGTTTACTTCTTCTTGTTTTTGCCGGAAAGGGTCTGTTGTAATGTTAGGTTAGACCCACTGCCAGCCCCTCCCAGAATAGAGGTCTTCCTGGCATTGAAGGCCTGTATCTCTTCATCCAATCTTTGTTTATCTGTTTCTAATCTCTTCTTGTCTTCAGTCGACTGTTTCTTCAAGCGATCAAACTTTAGGTGTAATTCCTTTTCCGCTTCCTTTAGTTCCGACTCTTTTTCCTTAACTCTAATGAAATTGAAAGTAAAATCATTTAATAAGTCATTACTGAAGGACCGGTGGTTCATACCTGAGCACAAATCCCTGTCTCATCTCTTCCTCTTTGCGCTGCAATTCTGAGAGATGTGCGGCTCTTCTCTGGTCATAGGTTTCCTGAAAACTGGCACATTTGGGTGCATCAGAGCCGGTGCCGAAACCCATCTGTTCTAAACGCACTCTACGGTAGAGTTCGTAGTGTCGGGAATGAGTCGTTTCCCTCAAGTCCTCCATATTTATGCGCAAAATCATGTCCCGGAGTCTCACGAAATCACAATGACTTTCATTTTCCACTGATTATAAGAAATATATTATAAAATACCCCTTAAATCACATCTTAGATTAAAATATACCCTGAACTGTACCCCAGGGGTACTGACGGGCTCTCATTTGTTTACTGCCAACCCTTACAAACTCATGACTGGCGACCACAGCGAACGGCAGAAGAGTGTTATTCTTAGCGTTAATGTCCGCCACTTCGGGGTCATCGGTGGGGAAGTGGTATATATTGATGCCATTTGTGACCACTTCTGACATAATCTTAATCCGAAGTCTTTCCAACTCTTGTTTAGTAATGGTATCGGACTTTGCGATCACAGGAATGAGATTACATTTTGCGGCCAATTCTTTCATTGTCACCAAATCTATGGCCCGCAGGCCGTGACCTAACGGTGAGATCAGGTATAGACAGACGTGAACTGCGACTGTCATTAACCGGACTCTGGTTTTGGTGTATTTTGAGCTCTTCCTGTAAATACCGTTCAAACTGTTGGTCACTGTATTCAACGATGGATTTGAATGATTCCGTTGAGGCTGTTGAGGGGGAGGAATATCCAGCATACCTTTACAAAAATTAATTATCATTTATGAAAAAATAAATACAGTACCATGATAATTCTCTTATCAATGATATTTAATTGATAATAAAAATTATTTGTCATCAGAATATTTAATAAAATCATACTTTTAAATAAATATCAGTATGATCATTTGATTATTGATTTAAGTGAAGAATATTAAAATTGCACCCGTCACTAATAATGGAAATATTTGAAATTAACAATATTGATTATATGATTTTGTTTTAAATCTATTTTAGTGATGTAAATCCATTTATATTCAGGGTCGTCACGATATTATTCAATTTATATATTAATGATTTATTGATTTTAATTATACTGGTAAATGAATAAACCTTGATTATTGTTTTCTAACTCAATACTGCATTTAATTTGAGTAAAATATTAGATTTGCTTGTTTGGTTTAAATTCTATTTAATTTTACAATATTTTATTATTTATACAAAAAATATCATGAGTTTAAGTGAAAACAATAATAATCTCAAAATTGATTCAGAAATATACAAACAATATATTTATTCCAATCACCCTTTGAAAACTCATACCAGAATAGAAGGAATTGAATTATTCCATGATTTCTTCAATGAAAACACCTTGCTTATACCAAATAATGTGGAGCAATATTTTCGAAGAATATTTCCAATTAAGCGACGAATTATCGTTATTATACAAAACATCAATATTTGGGTGCATGTAATCAAATTTATCTTGCTCTATTTTATTAGAGATGACTGGGTAACACATTATATCATCAATCCTATCATCATTGTCAACAGATATGATATTCTAATTATGGTTTTTGCTTGCTTAGTTACATTGTGTGCTATCATTAGTAATAATATATGCTTTAATTTTAGAAAATAATATTAAATTTTAAATTTCTATATATTTAGGTTTATTAATCGTAACAATTGGTACTAGGCAAAATGCCCAGTTTATCTATTTATTTCACAAGCTAAACTACCGAGACACACTTGATTTATCAGTTAAAAACACTTTGAAATTTGAGAAAATGTCAAAGTTGATTTTCCAGTGTATTATTATTAGCCTTAGTTTATGCAAATATATGTACATAATTGGTTTTATATCATGCCTATTTCTATCATATAAGGATAGTAGAGATATTTTAACCTGGATACTTGTATTAATTAATTTAATATCAGGATTATTAGCTATAAGAACAACGGCGGCGGTATTGGTGACTTCAGTTTATTATATATTCATGGTATCATATTATTTGAAATTAAGATTCAGACAAATTCATCAATACATTAAGTTATTCAATAAATTAGGTAATTGTGCATGATAAATTAAATATTACTTGATTTATTTCTCTTTATAGATATTAAAGGGAAACAAATGCAAATGTTTAAAGATCATAATTCATGTTGCAAATTAACCTGGGAAGTTAATAAATGGATGAAATATATGATGTTTGCCTATTATTATACAATTGTACCAGCACTTGACTTTGGAGTGATTATAATCATGAAGGAGAATAATATCTATCTAAGACTTATCATGATATTGATCTGGGTGGTAGCAACTTTTACTATATTTATTGTGCACTATTTGTTGTCATCGATCGGCACTGAAGCCAACAATAGCTTTGTTTTAGTGAATAAATTGATTGCAGAAAACAGAATCGATTTGAGACTGAAGTTGAAAGCACTTGATATG
>JAQGAT010001005.1:0-19139 GCA_034687845.1 Pantelozetes paolii
TCTTCTCTCTCTCTCTCTCTCTCTCTCTCTCTCTCTCTCCTTTCACTATCTCGCTATCTTACTATCTACTAGCAGTTATACCCCCTTTATTATAGAGTAATATATTCCTGGTATGAATTACAATCAGGGCTTTGAATTTGATTAAACAATTTACTGTTTTGTTTATGTTTTATATATTTTTAAATATAATTTTTATTCACATTTAATGATATAATTATGTGATTCTGATGTATGACTGTTGTGTTTGTTTTTGATTTGTATTTATAGTTATAGTAATTATCTGATTGTCCTTTCTCACTGAATATTTCTTTATGCGCTATGTTTTCCTTAATGTTGTTTATATTTATCAGAAAAAATATTAACTGTTTTTCCGCTATTTTATTCAAACATTTAATTGTCTTTTGGTTTTGTTTTTGATATAAGATTTTTGCTTAAGATTTAAGTAATGATTAATATTTTTTAAAAACATATTTTTCTCAAATCTTTTAATCACAGAATCGACTGAAGATTTTTGTCATACTTTTGGCTATCAATTAAGGGGTATTTGAACTGTAAGTCTTTGGTCTCTGAGAGGGGGGAAGAGTATGGGAAGCCAATCCTGGAAGGAATGTTGGCTTTTGATTATCTATTGATGTGTTGCGAAAGCGAGAGAAAAATAAAAGTAAGTATTTTTTTAGTCTTTAATTTTTTACTCACTTTTCAATAATGAAAGAAATATTTCGTATATTTTGTTATGTTTTTGCAAAATAACTATTTCGTGAACACAAGTGTCATAGGATAAGTAGTGATTAGATTTCAAGGGGATAATTTCTACTCAGATCATGATCATAACAGGGTTATTTATGTTTTATTCTCTCTCCACTAGTTATGGCGATAAAATTTAATGATCTTTTTTATTGATTCAATTATTTATGAAATTTTAATGAATAACTAATATTTTGATATTAATTGACACAAAAGTGTTATTGAATTTGAATTTGAGTTTCAATTCCGGGTATAAATCACTGAATTAATAATCTGTTTACAAAAATCATATGTTGTTTAAGGATTTAGTGCTAAATCACCTGATTTACTACGCCTTCAAAGTGAGAGGCTCAGGGACTTCAAAACAAAATTGAAATACACTAATCATTTTTGAAAACAAATTTGTATTTAAATGCACCGAAAGTATAGTAAATAAGACTTAAAACAGCAAAACAATAATTAATGACTAAAATTAACTGATTATAGGATTTCACTGCTATTTCACTCAACAAATCAATAATACAATCGATATATTCAGTGACCAAAAATAAACATGCTAAATCTTTACTCAATATTTATGACAATATAATTCATTGCATTTAAAGTCTATTCTAAGCCCAAAAACCTTTAACTTATTTATCAGTTGTGAATATATTTTGTATTTTAAACCCATTTTCGTCAATGAATTACTTCAAACACTAATCTATGACTTCTTGTGCGCCAAATATATTGTCCAAAACTTGTAGTCATTTTTATTATTCAAATATTTATTCCTCTTTTCCACTAAAATAAAACCTATTTTCTTGTGCTTTCCCTTCACTTCTGGTGCTCAGCCATAGAGGAAGCACTTCTCTACTACTCTCTGCGTACTGTCTGTACGATTGACTAATGTTTCCCGTCCTTCCACTATATGCCAGTGCCATAAGTCCCACATCACTTCAGTTCATTCATTCATTTATATACACTTCCAGTATTGCATAATAAGTACTGTGTCTGTCTTACCAGCGCTGTCGTCAATGACAGGTCTCTCTGTCTGTCCAAAAGTCAAACTTTAAGTTTCAGTCGTATATATCTGTCAATAGTTTGTGTGCAAAGAATGCATTTCATTGTATACACTCTGCTCTCTCTCTCTCTCTCTCTCTCTCTCTCTCTCTCTCTCTCTCTCTCTCTTTCTCTCGAGGTTTTACCCCCTTTCGTCTCCATATCCCCCTTAAGACTCTATAGTTTAGTGAATGTTTGAACAGATATTCAGTGTTTAACAGCAAAAATAAAGCAACAAAAAAAAAAGTTCAACAAATTCTTCATTGAATTCAACGATAATATTAATAATACTTTGAATATCTTCTCACAAGAAAATGACAATTGATTTGATTGATTGATAAATTAATTTTGCAAAACTACCCATCGTTATTCAATAACTCCTTATTTTGCATAAGTATATAGATTTGTATCAAATATACAGTCCCTTTGAACTAAAAATATAATATCAGATATAAACTGAGTATTGAATGCAAAAAAAGTTTGTCATCTTTTTATTTATTATTCAAAACTTCTTTATGATTCAAAGATATGGCAATAAATTTCATATTAATTTTTGAAATATTATATCCCATGTAATGGCAATGAAATACCCCCTTATTCTCAATGTTATTATTAATTTATTACTGAATGGGAAGCAAAAGGGGGATTATGTGACATAAATTCAGTGCACTTATGCACAAAACGTATTGTATTTTATGTCTAATTTTTTCACAATAGGCCTAAAAATATCGATTTATTTGAATGAATACCAAAACTATTTTCTGAGCTTTAATTTTTGACACAAAATAAACAATATATTGAAAACACATTTCACATTCAATTAATAATAATATGAATACAAAGTATAAATATTTTTCACAGAGAGAAAGAGGAAATATTTATTTCAGGGGGATATCAGGGGAAAAACAAACATAAATAATAGCAAAATAAATATACATTTATATAAATATAGTGTAAAAGTCTTATTAGAGATATGAGTGGAGAGAGAAAAAAATTCATTGACTCTGAACATCACTCTCACATACAAGTGCTTGAACTTTACTTTTTATGAATGGCCTGTAAAACGACAGACAAATATCATATAATAAAGTGAAAGCAAATCTAATTTTTCGCAAAGCATTTGCAATTAGATATAGTTTTTCGTCAATTTTTTTTCAATGAATTATTGCATTGTTTTTTTTGTGTTCATAACATAAAGTATTAATTAATTTGATTATAAATTTATTATTACTTCAAATGTTTTTATATTTATAGCCTTTGTTGTTATAAATAGACCGGGAGTTTGGATATCTAATAGATTTTCAATTGCAGACAGAAATAGATGTTTAACTCATCTCTGCTTTTGATTGTAACTGAAGTGATATTAGAAGTTTTGTTTTCAATTTAAATGTGTATTGAATTTACCCTGATATTCAACCGATATGTATTTGTATGGGAAAAATTGATGCATGAATTTGATAGCCATTAGTGTTTTATTTCAGTCCAAAGAGTATTATCTTTTAATTAATTTCACGAAATAATAAATTATTTTTGTTTTTCTTCTGAAAATTTTATAAGAAATTTATTATCAGATATAAATTTTGCGAGTATTATCAAGGTATTCTTATGACCAGCAAGCTAATTCTTTTTGTGGAAAAACAAAGATATTTTTCATTATTTGGTTTGTAAGTAAAAATAAATGATAAAATATTGATTAAAATTAAGGCCAATAGCTTTGACATTATTTTCATTAATGAGAGGACAGTTGGCATAACTATTAGCTTTTCTGAGGTCAGACACGTTCTCATATATCACTTGAAGAGAGATGGGGTGGAGGGGGAGATGGGAGGGAGAGAGAGATTGTCTGAGTCATAAAACCAATTATTTATAATCTGAACAAATGACTTATATTTGTCTTTAACTCAATTCACTTGTTATAAATGGTTTTTGAAATTAATTGAATCAATGGATAAGTCATTCAATTATACAATCACTCAATAACTCACTCTTGGATTGAAATTTCAATATTTATTATTTAATTTCCGTTTCTTGAGATTATTTCACAAAAATTTGAGACCATTTTCAGTGATTTCTCACTATTTTGCTGCTCAAAAGTCTTATCAAATAAGTTATCAGACTTTCATATCAATGGCTTTTAATATCATTTTCTCCCTGTGCTGTGTGAATAAGAGCGACAAAAGTGATATTAAAAGTTAGTGTATATTTTGTTCACTTGTATTACATAACAGGAAGTCTTATATAGTTTACATTATATTTGTGTCTCTAATCATATACTGTGTCAAACAGTGCAGTGCAGTTTAATCAGGGTCTCTTTGAAGCCAATATACAAAAAAAAGGTTATCAAACAATAAATAGGAATATTTTAATCAAATTTATTATTCAATTATCGATTGAATGTTAAAAATGTTTTCATTTTTCTGCTGAATATTCTTCAACTGATTGCTCACTAAAATACATTAAATATTTTAGTTTTACACCAAAACTAATGATTGATTTTTATACATCACTCAAGCGATGAGAGAACAGACTCTGGAGGTCTGAAATGTTAAATAAGTTTACTATTTATGCAAATATTTTATTTCAAAACACATATAAGTATTACAGCTATTGATGGAAACAAAAGACGAGAAAATGAAAACAATAATAGCACTGAAGAGAGTGAGAGATAAAGAGCGCACAAGAAGTGCGAGAAAAAACGTCTTAAGACTTAATAATTCACTTTTCAGTGCAAACACTATGAGATGAATGAAAAATAGCTGTAAATAATTGGTTTTGATTAAAATATTTGTCTCAAAGCGGAGACAAAAGACTACTGTGTTTTTGTGAGTGAGTAAGTTTGGTGTCTGTGCTCTGTGTGTTGTGATAAAAATCTCTTTAAGCCCTCGAAAGACATTGAAAATAAGGTTTAAGTTTTTTTTTGTGTTTTGTGTTTGAGAGGAGAAAATCTGTCAATTCATCAGATTTTTGAAGTGATATATAATATAAGACTATATACTGAGTGTTAGAATGCATTCTCAGAGCAATTATTTAATTTTTCACTAATTAGGCAACTCTTCAGTGAAGGCACTGTATGTTTGCAAGAAAGGCTAAATCCCTATGACTGTGCTCTTTGATGACAGGAAATGGTGATTTTCTATATCTTTTCAATTGACCTTTCTCTCAATTATTCATTTTTTATGCATTTTAAATGTGTATCTCTTTTGTGTAAATAAGGGGTTAATTGATAGTTCAGTAGACAATTGGATATATAAGGGGGTATTTTGTCTCTATATTTATAGTTAAGTAAAGGAAAACATAATCGTTTCAATTAATTTGTAAATATTGACTGTGACTCCTGTTTTAAGGGGTATTTCTTCAGTGAATATATTTCCTGAGTTTAATAGTGTGTCTCTTACTTCTGTGATCTTTGAAATGATCCAGAGCTTTGACACTGGATCCCAGTGCCGTACAATCATCATGTGATTATCGCATGCAAATGATCTGATCAACGATGGGATAAGACGTCACTGGTGATATAAAACTGGTGAATGAGAGAGTCGACTAAGACTAGTGCCTGTGCTCTTTGAAATCTAACGGTGCGGCGACACGAAAGACACTGATCTTGAATTATAGGGTCTTTTTAGTTAAATAATGAATTTTTCCCCCTTTCTCTCTCTCTCTCTCTATCTCTCTTTCTTTCTTTCTTTCTCTCTTTCTCTCTCTCATTCTCTCTCTCATTCTCTCTCAGTTACATAACCCCTTAGAGTACATGTGCGCTTCGGCACAGGCTCTCTGTGCTGAAGCGAGTGCGGATACCAATCCGTGTGAACAATAATTATCATTAAAATTAAATATAATTTTTGTGTTGTTTTTGCTGTACTTGTGCTCACATTTGCACTGAAAGTATAGTTTTGTTTTGAATTTCTATGAAATATATTGTATTTAAAAAAAATTAAAATTTCATTTTTAATGCAGACTTTTGTGTAAACACACACACATAGTGTGGTTCTGAACCTTCATGAGTGGGATAGCCAGGGGACTGTTGTGTGGGCTTTTCAATTCATCGCATTCATACATAACAGTGAGCTTTTCATCTCTGATATGAATATCTGTTTTTCAATTGTTATTTATTTTAACATTTCTAACCTATCCTTACGACTCCTATGAATATTTATGTTATGAACTATTGGGTTAAGTATAACTTCAGTGCTCATATAGCACAGCCCTGGGTGTGTTTGCCTTTTAGTTTTAATAGGCGTTCTCTAAAATATCTACAATTGCTATCATTCTGTAGACATGTATAACAAAAATTGTTTATAATTTCATATTTGCACTCAATATTCACACGATCTCTCTCTCTCTCTCTCTCTCTCTCTCTCTCTCTCTCTCCACCCCTCCTCTCGTTAAAGGGGACAAAAAGTCCTAACAATTAATTGTAAAATCCTTTGATGAATAAGTTTTTTTGTATGTACTTTTGATTAATTGTTTTGGTAAGACCTCTCTCACCCTATAATTAATCACAATTTATGTTCAATTATTATGTGATCTGTCATATTTTTAAATAGTATAAACTACCCTGCATTTATGTTTTTTCAAAGGGTATTATTAGAAATAGAGTAGCGGTTATTCAAACGATATTTAAATGCAGTTTAATTGTTTAATCTAGGTAGGTTTTGCCTAAAGATACTAATTTTGTTGTATTTTGGCTAATTTAATAACTCTAGGATAAACTAGGCTATTTCATCATTGGGGTTTTTACTGAATTATTAATTAATCTCACATTAATTATTTATACATTTATATTTGCATTTGTGCCCCTTATCCTGGTTGTATTGGTATACGCTATTGATACGCACCGTTAGATTTTTATTTTTGCTGTCACATATAAATTGATTTTTTGCATTAATTAATGAAATTACTTAATTAGAAATGATTTTCTCATCATTTGAAACATCATTTGCGATAAAAATAAATATATATTTTTTGAAATATTATTGAAAATTGATTTTTATTTTTGTGCACAAAGAGAGACCCAAAAAAACATTTAATGGATTTTTAGATGAAAATCAAACAAAACTTATGAAATATTAGTTTGAATTTTGAGTAAAAAAATGCTATTCATTGCAAATAAAAACTTAAAATACATTTCAAAACATTTATGTTTTTCAACTGAAACTGAATAAACAGTTTTCTCTTCTCTTTTGCTTTTTCACTTCAAATGAATTAGTATTTTAAGCAAAAATTATATGAAAACCTCTTAAGAATTCCCACTCTTTTTGATTGAGAAATAGAGTTCACTCTCTATTACTGTTCATTATATTCAATGTATTAATCAATTATTTCGTTTAGACTTTGTATGAAGACTTCACTTCAAGTTATGAATGACTATTATATCCATTAATAAAAGTCTCAATGAATGTATAGTTTTCTAGTGTTTTGTTTTCATTGAGTCAGTGATAACTGTTTTGACAATCGCTAACAAAAACATATTATAATTCAACTGTCGATTAGACTCTTAATTATGAAAATATTGAATCCAAAAGACTTTGAGATTTGTAGATATGTTTGCAAAACAGAGAGTGAAATATATTTTCCCATAACTTGTATATAATAATCAGTTTTCTCTCAGTTTTGTTGATAAAACACTAATTCATTGAATGTCTGCAACTAATCTCCAGTTAATTACAGATCACTTATGAATGTGTACTAAATCTTTGATCAGATATACTGTCGGCGAGTAATAACAAAAAAAGTTGATGAGAAATGTCTCAAATATTTATTCAGCAAATTATGTCTAACGTTTCTCACCTATTGATTGTGTTCTGGGAACTTTTCAAAATTGATTTATCAATTCATAGATTAATAGATAGTTTTATTCAATTGAATTCTTGAACGGAATTCAGTGAATGTAACGGAAACTAAAAATTAATGCAATTTTTTATTCATTAACTTTTTTTGATAACCATTTTCCTCGAAAGGACTGTTGTTTTATCAGTGAATCACTTACTTCTTGTCTTCATTTTTATACTCCCAATACATATTACAGTCAAATCCAATTAATAAAATACTTAAAATGTTATTAAACCTAGCTAGATTATTTGATATATTGATGAAAATATTAGTCATAGTTAAATCTAATTAAGATCACACTGTTAAAAATGATATTCTTAAGTGATCTAACTTGATTACACAGTAATCTTTAATTTGTATATATGTTGGTTATCTTTATCACTTTGCTATTACGTTTAAATAATTATATTAATCCTGGTCTATTCAAACCGAGCTTTGTCTATACTAGTTAAATTAATCATTAGGATTCCGGTAGACATATCTCAGGCGCCACTTATCACAAAAATTTATATGAATTTTCATTTTATCGCAGAAATAGTTTTAATTCACTTCAAATGTATTATAACTTAATATTTATTTATATATTTAATAGCCTTTAAATGAAATCATTATTTTTGGTGTTGTTTTTGTTTTCAAACAAATCAATAAAACTATTGTTTTATTTAACATTGAATTCAAATTTAATTATAATTTCTATTGTTTTTCAGTGATTTCTTGTCAACCGAATGGAAAGTATTATAAAATATATTTTGAATTTTATTTGGATTTTTTATAAATACATATTTTTTAGTCTTTTCCCAACAGTTGTGGATTTTTGCCCATTTATTCAGTGAATAGTTATTTTACTATTGTTTTGAAATTTTAATTAATATTCAGTGAGATTTCAGTTTTTTTTTAGTATAAATTCAAATGATTTTTAACTCACTCTACACTAAAAACAAGTGAAATATTTTCAATGAAAAACAATTACTTAAATTATTTTTGATTTCAAACTCAATGTTTAAAAACTAATTATATTTTGCTTATTATCTCTCTGTTTATGAGTCGTTTCATTTGCTTCTCTCAATCTATCCGTTCCTCTGATTGCCACCAAAGACTAGTGACTGTTGTAAGTGATGACATGCCGGCGCTAAATGGTGTTAGCAATCAATGGTGTCATTTGGTGTACGAGTTGTTATCAATGTTTAAGCAATTTTTTGGATATACAGTACTCTCCAAAGGAAAGTGAATAAAGTTTTTGCTACAAATGATAACAAACAAACAAAAAGATAAGAAATAATAAATTTATTTAATGATTATTATTGGGAAAAGTATTTTCACCTCTTTACTTTAAAAATGGGTTTTCAAAATGAGTTATCTTTAGATTTAATAAATTATAATTTTTAATTTCAAGTCATTCACTATATTTAATAATTATTCTCTCTCTCTCTCTCGCGAGTTGTCTTCAAGTCTTTCATTAGTTTTGTGTAATTATCTCTTGTTTTGATTTATGAAATCCATAACTAATTTGAAGAGAATTTTATTATAAATTTAGTTTTTATTGAAATTTTGTTGTTATTTGTGTTGACATTAATTTAAACTTAAACACAAGACGAAAGAGCCGTTCCTTTCGGCAAATAAATTACAATTTTGAGCTTAATTTCAATTTAAAAATTATTTCTCTCTTCAGACCTAAAGTTAAGAAATTAATTACATTTTCAGCCAATTATCAGAAAATCATAATTAAATTAAATGTTATTTTCAGACAATAAAAGAGACAAAAATTAGGAGATACCTGTGCTACAACAACAAAAAATACTACCTGTCCACCACCAAATCTAGTGTATATTGTGTTAGCACTCATGTAGTATCAGTTGGGGACTAATTGTTTCAAATTAATGACAATTGCCATTAAAAGCTATCTTTCAATTGGGTTCCCAACAGAAAAGTTAAGTTTTAAAAAAGACCCGGAGATTGGAATCAACAAAAAAATAATCATATCTTAATGTCTTCCCATTTTCATAGGCTTTCACACCAAAACACTTTGTGTTTTATTTAAATCTAGACTTTGATTGTCTTTTCCAGTGATTTATTTGACACTAATTTATTCAAAAACATTTATATTGTGTCTAAATTTTCATATGAATACTGATTAGACTTATGCCTAAAATTGAGACCAATTTTCAGCCATTTATAACAATTTTAAATATTATTTAAATATTATTTTCTCTAATGAATTAGTGCTTGAAAAAGACAACTGTCCCCTAAATGATGGACTATTATGTAAATTTATATTTAATTTAATTAATTTATTAGACAGCTTTTATTGTGCTTGCTTATTTATTTGTGAGAATTATTATAAATAAAGGTTTCACTAATTGTCCCCCTTAATTTTCAATTAGCCCCTTATTGTAAGTTTATATTATTTGTGCAAATATTGTGTTTGTAATGAATGAGACGGATATTTATTTGATATACCTTTTCATTAGTAATAAAACAGCGCTAAGGGGATGAGCTTGGCAATTGATTAATAAATTCATTTTCACCTAGTTCACCTTAGTTATAATGGCATTAACTGAACAAGTGATTTACTATGTTGATGGTGAACTCATATTTGCTAGGTGCCATTTCTATGGTAATTTATTTGAGTGATTCAAGCACCTTGTTATCCCCACTATTTAAAATTGGAGAATTTCTATATTTGTACAAAATAGACATTGAGCATAATTGAATTATTTATAGAAATGCCAAGTATAGAGAGCACCGACAGTTCATTAACCCATGAAATTATAGTTAATGAACATCTGATAGTCATTTATGTGTGAATTCATTCAATGAGTGAATAGTTATTTGATTTTTATTGAAAATATTTCACTCAATTTTGAGCCAAAAAATTGAGTTTATATTTCAATGTATGACAAAATTGTTATCAGTTTTTCAATTAATTGAATTAAATTTTTATTTCAAAATCAGTTATCAGTTAATCAGTAATTATTTCAATCAATAGGTTCTAGGTTTCCAATTGAGAGGCTCAGCTGTGTTTACTTATTTTAAATCCTATGACAAAATAAAACCCTATATTTCTGGCCCCTTAGAGAAAATTATTTAATTAATTAAGTTTTAAGTTAATTATATTTATATTAATATTTTTTTAAATATATTTTTTAATGAATTCATGAAAAAAGCAAAAAAAAACTTAAATTAAATTCAAATTACTTTTTAACAGCAAACGAGCGGAAAGTTCTCTCAATCCATACCTTACTGGCCATTACCTGGAAAAGGGGGACTGAAATTGATAACAGGTTTTTTTGGTCTTTTTAATTATTCTCGTCTTTTATTCTTCCAATTCACTCCTATTCACACAATTCAGAAATTTTTTTAGACTATGATATCGTTTACTCTTAAAAGACATTTGTTATTAATTAGAGTCAACTCTAAAGTAAAGACTGAGAAGAAAATATTATTTGACTTTTGTTATACCCGTCTCCTAATACTAGTAAATACTTATTCCCCAGTGTTTTGTCTCTTCATATCACTTCAGTGTCTGTCTTTCAACTTAAGGTAAGACTTTGTTTTGTGTTTTGTCATTGTTTTTATGGATTAAATTGTTTTTTATATGAATTTGTTTTTTAAAGTTTTGTTTGAATTTTATGCTCAAAATTAGTGTTAAATTTATGTTTGAAAACTGTTTTTTCATCTGTTTTTACAAATCAATAGCTTTTTTCTTATCGACAGTTAAGAAAATGAATTATTATTTTCAATGAAATTAATGCCATATTTTTGACAAATTATTTTAAACACGAATTTATGAATTGTTTTCTGAAATAGATATCTAAAAGACATTTTTGAGTAAAAAAAGTAATTTATTGTTAAATTTAATGAATTTATTTCTTCAACTTATAATTGAAGTGAAATATAGTCTTATATTTTCACTTAATTTCTTATATTTAATGATTTTCTTTCAAAAACAAAATAAAATTAAACAAAAATTATCATTAGATCGCAAAAGAAAGCAATCATTAGTCGACAGTAAAAATGGCTTTTTATTTGTTGTTTAAAATTATGTATAAATAGTGTATATTTTCACTTCATTTCTAGTCTTTATATCTATTCATGAATTGTGTAATCGATTGAAGAAAATGTTTTTTACTTGAAGTTTAAGTTATTTTTTGTCATAAGAGAAATGTTTTTCAATTATTATTTCAGTGATAGAATATATGGGGTTTTGTTTGTGTATTCATTTCTCTCCTGAGATGACATTTCACTTTTAATTTATTTATAGCGCCAAACCACCACTTTATTTACCTTTCAATTCAGGGGGTATTTATAGCATACTGTGTGGTGAATAGCGAAATAATTTCAATATTGTGTAATAATATTAAGTTTATTAAATAGTAATTCCCCTGAATTTGAGAAAACTATTCCGGATATTTATAGTCAGTGTTGAGGACTGAATGTAAGAAATTATTTATTTGTTTGTTTTTCTCTTCAAATATATTGTTATATAAAATAGTTTTTAACGCTAAATATGTTTGGTTTTTATACACATATAACTCGATTCTGTAGTTTCTGTCTCATGTCACAAGAGGCAAACAAATTGCACCAGTGTCTCTCATCGATGGTGGGTGCACTGGTAGATTCTTGTGCGTGTGACAGCGGCTATAGTATTGTTTTGGACGTCAACCACATATTTTAGTGTTAATGACAGACGCGACTCCAGATTGAAGTCATTTCACTCCAACTGAAGGGGTATTTTCGTTGATGTAATTGGCGTTTAACTATTATTCAATATTGTCTACTATCTCTTTAGTGATCCTGGTTATCAATGATTTTATCTTGTTTATTAATTGGTGTGTTTAAAATTTGATTAAAAATATTTGTTGATATTTAACATTTAAAGTGGAGTTTGTTTTTTGAACTGAATTTTAATCTTTAGTTAAAAGTTTTAGTTTAGATATAAAACTGAAATATTAAGCGTAAAAAGGCATCAAATGATTGGCAAATGATTTCATCATTTGATTCAAACATTACTTAGTTTTTGATTTTTATAACTGTTGTGTAAATGTATTGAAAATTTGGTTTATTTTATTTGTTTTATGAAAGAAAATGAAATTAACATTCATTTACGTCTGATATCAAGAATTGACGTCAAGTTTTTTGTATAAATATTTTTCACACCGTTTTGATTGTCGTTTAAAATAGTCTTTAATTAAAATATAATTTTTTATTTAAAAATAAATACAAATAAAATATAATTTGATTTAAAATTCAAATTAATGAAAAAAGAGGTTTTACTGTTGAACTCAGGGGTAAATTTGCAAATCACTAACTAGCTAAGTGAGAAAATTATTTGTTTCAGGTGGTAATACACTAATAAGGTGATGAAAATTGGATACTAAGGTGGTTATTAAGTCTTATTTAAAAAAGATGCAATTAATGTCAAAATATTGGCTCATTTTTCATAACTATTTTTGAGTCTATTTTTAAAATAATATATAATTTTTTTTACTGAAAATTTATTAGTATTGAAGTCAAACACGCAATGAATTTCTCAATCGATTGCTTCAAACAATAATTTCATATAATCTTCAGTGAATTGCAATGAATATTAAGGCACAAGAAATACAGTCTTCAGTACTGTCTCTGCAAAAATATGGTTTTCATTTGCATTTTAACTATTGATTGAAATTTAATTATGAATTGAATTCAAAGTTTATATTATTTTTCTTTAATTTTAGTTTTTGTTTAAAAAAATATTTCATTTTCTTCACTAAATTAGGTTTTGGTCTATCGATAGACTGATTCAAATGTCTTATGTCTTAATTAGATATCAAATCAAATATTTGTTATTAAAAAACTAATTATTGATTTTTGTTATCAATGTTTTGAACAAATTTAAAGTTTTTGTTTTAAAAATTGTTTTATTTTTTTGCTTTAAATTTCAAAAACTTTATAACAATTATCAGATATCTTGAAGTTTTGCAGATTTTATATTCAATATTAGGTTTGGGTTTAAAAAACATCTTTTGATTTATTACTTATTGGCAAATGTCTGCACAAGTTTACAATTAAAGAAAACTATACTAGCCTGAATATTAGATTATTTCTTATCTAGAATAATTTAAAAATAATAATAAAAAGGGTGAATAATCTTGTGATCAGTGTTTTAAGCAAATTATTATTAAGTTTGCGATTATTTATTGCACTTTTATTATATATAATGAACCTCGAGATTGACTTTTATTTAATCATGGTAATTCAATTTTCTCACCATTTATAGCCACTATAATCATTTAATTAATTAGTATTGAGCAAGGTTATTTGCTTGATTTGCCTGATTAGACAAATTAATAGTTTAGTATTACCTACTATTTTGTAGCCCTTATTATAATTGGTTGTGAACTTCACATACCATTCAAATGATTATCAATTGATTAATGAATTATTTCTTAAACATTGAAAATATTGTCTAAAAATAAAGCACTTATTAATGCTTTGCCTAAAGTGTGACCGAAAAGTGATTGACTGTTTCATAATGTGTTTGATTTGACGCCCATTTCATACCAAAAAACATCAATTTTTACCTACAACTGACTCTATGGGCGCCTTTGATTGGCGCCTTTGATTGGCGCCGATGTATAATACCTACGCTCGGGAACTATCGGCTTAGTCTCACGGGTTAATGGACTGAGAAAATCAGGTATTGATTGAAATATTTATTACATTTTCAGTGCTTTAATTCAATGATTAGTTGAAGGAAAAGGACTTTCAATTCATTTCAACTTTAATTATAAATTTATTTTTTGAGATATTTTATGAAATGTTTGATATTTTTTGATCAAAACTTTTCAATCAATTAAAACAACAATTGCTTTAATATTGGGATAAAAATTGTTTGATTTATTTAATTAACTAAAACTCAATTTAAAGCTGAGTATCAAAGTCTCAACTCCTGTCACACAAACGGTGAGAGACCTGTGCGGACAGACAGTCAGTATTACGAGTGTGTGTGCAAAGTATTTGACGGAAAAAAGCTATAAAACTGTATATAAAAATCCATTAAAGTCCAGAGCAGAGAGCACTGATAGTATTGGCCACGCATTTATACACTTGAGCTGCAATTGAGTCCAAAATATTATACAGAAATATATGACTGAATATAATAGTTATTCAATTCTCATATAATATATGAAATGTCAGTCAATATATGTATTGTATTATACATTTTAAGCTCACAATTGCTTTCATTCAATAATAATCTCTATCTGTCTCTCAAATGCATATAAATATATAAATATATAACTTATTTAATGAATTATTGATTGTCTTTCGCCATAACAAACACGTCTTTACTGAGACTATACTTATATTAATATTAGTTATTATTATTAATAAAACATAAATTGATATCAATTTTTATATAATATAGCGATTGAGCACTCAATATCTCTCTCTCTCTCTCTCTCTCTCTCTCTCTCTCTCTCTCTCTCTCTCGCTATGCTCTCTTCTGCTCTCTTGATATTACGTGAAAAATAGCCCCTTTTTATTGACATATTATTGGAAACACCTTTTGTTTTGACCAATAATTCAATGAACACTAAAACAATCAAATCAATCATTGAGTGTCTGTTTTTCAGAAGTTTTTGTTTCATTTGATTCATTAATTGCTAACAATTTTTGAACAATTTTTTTAACGCAAAAATTATTTCTTCTATTTTTATTTGAAACAATGTTTTTAAACCAATGCTTGAAAACATTGTTTTGAATTTTTCTCACAATAAATACCATATATTTAAAGCACTATTGTCTTTATTGCTTATAATTATTGAGTTGTTCCTGGTAATTCAAGTTAAATACATATATATTTCAAAGTTTTTAAGTAATTGAGTCAAAAAAAAAACATATTTCAATATTAATAGTGTTGTGAAATAGTGAATGAAAAGTGAGATCCAAGTGCTCATTGAGAGGGCCTTTATATTCAAAACAATGTTTGTCTTAAATTAGTCTCTACTTTCTCATTGTATAGCAATATGTGAGAGATGTTTAATGTTTATTACAGGATATCCTTAACTGTCGGTGTCTTTACACACATGAACGACATGTCAAACAGGCATTGAATTTAAGGGAATTGTATGAAACAAATCAATGTGTGTGTGCCCTGAGTGTTAAGCACTGGCATTCCTGTGCGGCCTCTTATTCAATACAATGTTAAATAGGATTAGAGAAATAGTTTTTTACACTTTTCAACAGAAATAGTCAAATAATATTTTGCCCCCTTTTTCAGGTGTTTTATGGAATTATTTCTTGAATAATATTTCTTTATTTAAAATATGAATTGGATTTTAAAAACCCCTTAAAAACTTGTTTATTATTTAAATATGAGTTTCGCATATATTTTCCGCTCTTTTCAGCCTCTGAATTGAAATTTAAATATTTTTTGATAAAATTCATGGAAAATATTCACATATTTTTCATAACGAGTACTCATTTTCAGTACATCTTTGTTATCAAAAGACTTATATATTTTTAATTTAATTGTAAACAAAAGAAAAATAAATTTAAAATTCAAAGTATGTGTTAATTATAAAAGTTATCTTTCAATTTTCACCTCTTTCATCTGAATTCCCACAAAATCACCCTTAATTTTCACAGCGTTATCCAGATTCACAAACCAATTAACATTTCATTTGACTATTGAATGAATATTTGTCACAAAAAAGGAGATGAAAACTGATTATAATTTTCACATGTTTTGCAAACTTTATTTTAAAGTTCAAGAGAAATGACAAATATTTAAAGTCATTTCTCACTTCTTCTTTTAGTTTTTGTTTCATTTCATAAAACTTTATTGAATTTCTGAGAAAAAACATATTTTCATATTTTTCTACAAATGTTTTGCAAATGAAAACAAAATATTGAAAATATTTTGTTGAATAAGGGATTCTGTTGAATATAATCGTCAACTTATTCATGAAAATATGTATTGGTTTTCATTTATTCAATGAAAATTATTGAATAAACTTTTGCTTGACTTTTTGTGTAGTTTAATATTATTTTGGTAATTTCAGTTTATCTAACTAGAAACATTGATCCTAGCAATATAATATTATTTTTTATTAACTTTGCTCTATTTCCACATACAATGTATCTTTACCCAGTATAGTATTAATTTCCACATTATGTTCTTAATACATTGGCAATAGAGCTATGGATATACTTTGATATACTAGCATTACATCAATGAAATTATTGTTTTGATCTGAACTTGGTAACTTTGTAAATATCATATTTCAAAATAAATTGTTATTTTTAGACTGAATTTTCAAAATATTCAATAAACTTTTTGTAATTTAATATCAAATAATGAAACTATTTATAAATTCATGCAATTTATTAGATCTTAAAATATATTCTAGCTTATATTTTTATTTATACATTCAATCATTATCAATAATTAATTTCTTAGTTACATCAGGGTAATATGTAACTTAAGTATCTTAAACTGAAATACTTTTGTAAATACTAAACCTTTTTATGAGTTAAAAACGTTTATCAAATATTTAAGGGGTATATCAATGCCAGTACTTATTTATTTGTGTATTATATCCGAGACTAAAATGTATTTCAAATTAAATATTATTTTAGTGATATTTCAAAATCATTTTTGTAATAATTGTGTTTTCAATTGAATTTTATACCCAGATAGTTTATGTTTATCTAAATATATTTCAATATAGATGTAGAAATTTACTAATAATTTGTTATCCAGTTTAATTTAATATTTTATTTATGCAATAGAGAATACATTCCAAAATATATTTTAATTTCCATGGTTTATTAAATTAAATGTTGCCAGCGCAATTTTTCTATTTAATAAATGATTAAATATTGGCCCAGATCTTTGTTTCAAGTGTTTCTATTTCGAGACCCTGATTATTGAATTGATAAATAATTGCATTAAAAATATATTCTTTAATTCAATTAAATTGAAGTTTGATTTCAACACAAACGTTGACTTCAATTGAGATTAAGTGAAATATTTTTATCCAAGAATTGAAATCTTTTCACAAAAATAGTGAAAATGTTTTTTATTTTTCACTCAAATGTTTGTGAAATAAAACTAAGTATAAGACAATTCAGACAACGATATAATAAATTATTCTCATATCTGTACAGCACTGGTAGTATTTAGTGCACCAGACGTTCAATGATCTCATAGAGAGCGCAGCGTCTCAGCCATCAGATCTGATCTGATCTTTAACTTTTGATTTTTGCTTTCATTTCTCTATATTTCTATATTTATCCGTAGTTTTTCTTTTCACTCAGAGATTAGACACAAGTCTTAACACAATTTACACAACAATTGTATCGCAACACAAGGGAAGAGAAAAAACCTTAAGAAGAGGAAAAATATTGTGATTTTTCTTTACAAATGTATTTTTGATTTGCATTTGTTTCACCAAAATATTACTTTAAAATAATAGTTAAATAATTAGACGTTGAAAACGTGACTAATTTTCATTTGTTTTACCCCTGATTTTTAATAGTCTATTAATTATGCGTATTATATATTCAGGCGAACTTTTTTATATATTCAAATTATTATTATTACACTTTTGAGTATAAAATCATTTCATTATTATTTATAAACTTTTGTAATAATATTTGAATTAAATATTTTTATTTTAGTTTCAATTTTCAAGTATTTGTTTCAATGTTTCAGGTTTTTCGCTGAAAGTGTTACGCAAATTGTCTGCAAATAAAATATTTGCAATAATTTTATGCAATTATTAATGCGTTTTGAAAATAAAATAAACATTTTATTTGTTTAATACTTTTATTATTTGAATTACATTTGAATTTTATACTCATTTTTAATGTTAAATAAATTTTTAAAATATTATTTCAACTTTTTGTTTGAAAATAATGTCTGAGTTTTGTATCACTCGTCTAACACTTCAATCAATAAATACTTTTCCTATTATTTTATGATTTATTGATTTGATATCTGATTTTAAAGTGTTATCAAAATTATCATGATAAACTTTATGCTGATTCACTTTATGCTATCATTTGCTGACAGTAGGGTTTGAGATAATATTTCAAATACCCACCCATTGATTGAATGTTGAATACAATGGTTGAATACAATATTTGTTGTTCACATCAGATGTTGTTATAATTAATATTCAAATCAATTATAGCTTAAACTTAACATCAGATTCATTGCTTCGCAACACTATATTCAACACTTAATTTCATTTGAAATCTAATCCAATGTTTAATAAAATATTTTTATTGTTTTAATTGATTTTTATTTCAAATAGTTATAAGAAATGTTAAGAAATAACAATTTCACCCCTTCCTCACATTTAGCCCCTTAATTATAAACCATTAGAGTCCCCAATGGTTTCATTCAAATAAAAATATCATTAATTTCTTGTCCGAGATTTGAATACATTTATACCGTATTCACTATTTTTCACACATAATTTTGATGACAGGTCTCTCTCTCTCTCTCTCTCTCTCTCTCTCTCTCTCTCTCT
>JAQGAT010001006.1:0-19131 GCA_034687845.1 Pantelozetes paolii
TTCATTATTATTAGAAATTAAGGGTTTACTTAATCAAGTCTGCGAAATTCAACATGAGCACCAAAAAGCACCTCAAATTATTAATCCATTTATTTATATCACAGTATCTTATATAACAGTATCTTAATATTGTAGTTCAATAAAACAACCCTGAACTTTATATTTTATGATTTGATTAATCAATTGATAATAAGTATTAATTTGTCGGTTTTTTTTGCTTCACAAGTGAGCACAAGATCTTTTATATCTAAGTGTTTGAAGGGTTGGTATAAATGTTTATATGATTTAATGTTTACATAACTTATAACTAAATTAATCTAAAAATTATTAGATTTGCATTGAATTTGAGTTCAAGTTTGGGTCATATTGTGATAGAAACACATGAATTGCTATTTTGGGTCCAAATTTCTGCACAATTTTTATGCAATGAAAAGTTTGGTAAAAAAAATTCAAACAAATCCATGGATACGATGCCTACGACTGGGGATAATATCCTTTACTGTATTATTATTATCTGTTATTTAGTCTCAAATGCATTGCTAATACAGTTGTCATAACATTACTGTAATTATAAATAAACATTTGATTCAATGATTTGAATATCCATTCAATCAATAGATTTCATTCAATCAATGACTAATTCTTTGAGAGGTTTTTGTGGAAAATTTGTTTCAATGTCTGTAATGTTATTCAGTATTTAGAAAATTGAGAGTATTTTAGATATAAACAGATCACTACTGATAGCATCCCTACTCCACAACCACTTATCTGTGAGAGAACAGGGGCTGAGAATTGAATAAAGTTTCTGTACTTTAAGTTAAAGTTTCTTAAAGTTATTATAAATATTTCAATTATAAGCAAAAGATTTTCATTATTTGATTAGAAATGTTTGATTTGACAGGAAGTTCACACAATTTCAAATAGACCAGGGTAGGTTAGGGTAGACTGTGTCTGTAAATAAGTAAAACTGATAGAAAGCATCCAAACCGTGATGTTTTGCGAAAGTATTTTGATTTTTAGCGTAAAAGTCTATTATCGATGAAACACTACTCCAAGAGTCCATAATATCGTCAAAATTTCGCCAATAATTACAATACTTTGCAATTCTATCGTAGTCTGGGTTTTGTCCGATTTGATAGGCCGGCCAACTGCAGGCATAGACGATGGGACGGCCTATCAGTAAAACAATAACAGTTTATATACATTATATGAGTGCAATAAATCTAAGAGATAAGAGAGTGGACAGACTGACCGGTGGAGTTCAAAGCGTTACCCATTTCTGGATACATGTTTGTCATATTCTTTGTGTCCGCATAACAACCGTCCAGTTTAAGTGAGTCGACCCCCCATTCCGCGTATGTTTGTGCGTCTAACTTATCAAAGTCACTGCCATTAGTCCCTCGCAAACCTGGATATCCGCCGCAGGTTTTTGTGCCGACGTCCCCATAAATTCCAAACAATAAACCCTTAGAGTGCACATAATCTGCCAGTGCTTTGATACCACTCGGGAATCTCTTCCTATCCGGTACTAGTCTTTTAGTAACCGGATCTCTGGCCAGTTCTGGCCAACAGTCGTCAACATTTACATAATTATAACCGAGTTCTTTATACCCGTCGGCGGACAACCTGTCGGCCACCTCTTTATACAAGTGTTCATTTATACACTCATTTGGATAGTCATTGCAATCTATATTACAGGCGAACCGTTCCCAAGATAGCCAACCCATAGGCGGTTTGAGTGCCAAACCATTGTCCAGTGCTTTGACTTCATTGAGACAAATAATTGTAGAAAATATTTGCAAAACTAAAAACCAATACATAATTGAAAATGAATTGAAAATCAATTGAAAATGAATTGCAAATGAATTCCTGACTTAATATTGATTTTTATTATTTCAGATAAAAATGGGTTTTAGTTTTGAAACAAAGGATTTTTTGAATTTACAAAACCTTATAAACACTCAAATTATCTGAACTTTATTATCAAGAAATAAATACAATCTCAAGAATGGGTTCAAAGATTATTCAATTGTTTAATAGCTTTGTCTTTGGATTCAGATATTTATGTCATTTTTATTTTAAGATTATTTTTCTCATTGTATCTAAAAGTGAAAAATCATTGTTTGAATGATAAATCATTTATTGAAAACAAATTTCCCAAAACCTTAGGCGCTCTTAATATTTAGACAAATCATATGAAAACCAAAATATTTGAAAATTTATTTAATTTCTTATAAAACTTTTAATCCAATAATAATCTCTTGAAAATCAAATCTCGTTTTGAATTTTGATGAAAAAAGAGGAAAAATTGGTACAAATCCTACGATAAGGTACAGAACTTAAGGTCAATTGCTTTAAAACTACTAATCCTTGCCAAGAAATTTCAAGGCTTATCCCAATCCACGGATTCATGTGTTTCTCCACATTAACAGCAAATATTTTATTGAATTCCTGTTATAATAGCAATAAATTGTGTTATCTTTTCGTAAAATTGTATTTAATTTATCATTAATTTCAATGAATTTCTAAAATATTTCAAAAGAAATAAAATATTTGAAAGTATTTTTGGTTTCGTTTTAATAAAATATAATATATTTTGTAATACTTTTTTGTGATTAAAAATAAGTTATTCATAAGACTTAACATTAATTTCAAATTAACGATAAGATAATGAATGAAAGTATGAATTGATTTCAATCTTTAAATAAAATATAAAAATCTGTGAAAAAAACTCTTGGATTTGATTTAAAGGTCGAAAAAGGGGCCAAAATGTGCTTAATTGAGGCCAATATAGGGGCTAAGAGTTACGCTAACTATCCATAAGATCTCAAACTCTGATCAAACACTCAAACATTGAATGAATTTGTTGTACAAAAACATAATATACGGTAAAAAACCAAATCTGAAATCAAAACGCAAACGAATTGTAAAAATAAATTGAAATAAAAAACAAAAATATACTAAAAATTAATGATATTTTTAATTCAAATTCATTTTCAGACAAAATGCAAAAACACTAAATCAAAGGCACATTACTTCCAATGCTTTCATAATTTCAATAATCATATAAATAATTGATTAAAAATCGGTTATAAATGAAAAAAATGCAAATAATTTAGTCATTTCTCCACAAAATTGAGAGCATTTAAGACCAAAACTTAATATATAAACCATTGTTTGCATGCAATCGTATCACAGATACAGTACTCAAACATAAATCAAAACTTTCCCTCAACTCTTGCTTTTGACAAGAAATTTGAAATTAATTTTTGGATTATTAGAAAACATATCAAAATTTACTTCTAATATAAATTCATTACATAAACAACTATAAGAAGAGAAACAGTGATTAATATTAATATAATTTTCGTCTTTAAATAATTGTTAGAAAAGGCAATCAAATGTCAATTCAAATGTCAATTGAATACGCGATTAATCGATCAAATAATATATAATAAACACAATAATCAGTAAATCATTAATAAATCAATAATAATATAAATTGGGGTAAAAAATGGTCAAAACGTTTCATATAGTCATTCATTCAATCGATTATTCATTTCATATCTCTTTATAACTAATTCTCTATTCATTTCATTTCAGTCTTCATTTCATTCGACAATATTTTAAGCAATTTCTCCCTCTTCTCGACCTCAGAGTTAAGGGTGCGCTCAAGATATCGCTGTTTGTCGTTCAGGTGGAGTACATAAGAGGTGGCCTCGTGTAGGATCATAATCCTCGGCGGCCTCTTCTCCGCGCTCTTCAGTTTCGGGATCTGATCCTTAAGATTGACGAAAGCGTTCCTCAAATGGTCTCTTCGTTTACGTTCTGAGTCGTTGTGTTCGCGTCTTCTCATTGGCGGCACTTTCGATGACTTTTCACAACCACTCATCGCCTCTTCATCGGAATGAGACAACCGCTCAATCGGTTTGCTTTTAAGGAACGGATTGTTTTGAGCGAACATTACTTTACGTTCAGATGAAACGGTCGATGCCTTCCTTCGGGTCGAGAACTTACACTTTTGCTCATCTTTTGAACCATTGTTTTCAATACAAGCCTTGGCTTTAATGAAATGCTTTTCGTTTCTAATTATGCGAACCGTAGGAACGGTAGGTTTACTATCAGTTGATTCTTTAGGGGTATTATTAGTGCAACTACTAAGGGGTTGATTGGCTTTAATTATTTTAATCCTTTTGCCATTGATTTTATGGCATTTAATCTTATTATTTGCGGAACGCGTCGACACCTTATGTTTTGGATGTATTAAACCTGAGGTCAAAAAAAGGTCGGTTAGAGACGAAGCACAGGGAATGACAAACAAATCTATACTTACTTTGCGTTTCGTAACTAATATTCTTTGTTTGAGTGCTATTTTGATGACTAATGACGAGCGAACCTCCGTATGAGTGATCATTAATAAGGCTTTCCTTTACTTTTGCAAACGATGTGCTACTACTCGATGAGGAATGGGATGAATCGCCACAACTATTGAGGTCGTCGTCATCTAATGAGGACTGACTGTCGTCCATGTCTTCCGAAGAGGTGTCACTCAGTGTCGACAACAGGTCATTGAATGTATAATTCATAGCAAACGGAGAGCTCGACAGCGCTGTTACCGGTGTGTCGGGTCTATGAGTGCGACCACATATACGGACAGCACTAGTACTGCAAGTGTTGTGATTAAGACATGTATTGGTGTTATCTTCGACGCACAGTCCGCTCCACATACAGTCGTGGAGTACATCCACATTATGAACCACTGAGCTGTCGATGAGACCCAAACCCAAACTATCGGTTTCGTTGAAGTCAAGCAGATCTGAGACCAAATCGAGTCTAACCGGCGGCGACTGCGGAGGCGTCAGAAGGAAATCATCAAATTTTTTCCAAATGTCTTCACACGGAGACAGACATATGTCGGTTATCTCTGCACTCAAATCATCGGAAATGTCTTTTAGTTCACTCAAGACATCGCAATCAAAGGATGGATGCGTTGAGAGACTGAAACAGTTGTCCACTTTTACGGGCATTTCTGTCCAATAAAAGCAAAAACTAATTAAAAGTTGAAATCAATTGCAAAAACAGACAAACATTTCACAGCTTTTCAAACAAAGCGCTAAAACTTTTTGTTTTTTTCATTTGAGTTCAAAGCTATTGAATTACGAAATAGTTTTTATACGAGTGCTATAGTCGAGTGCTTTCAGTGATTGCGTAAGACATGAGTCAAAGTGTGAGACAGTGTACCGGTATAGCAGTGGAAGTACTGACTCCCTGGGCGTCTGTACTAAATATAAGTGCTCTGTGGCTGCGAAGCGCAGACTAAGACTTGGTTTCATTGATGCCATGCATGCGCTCTTCGCTCAGAATACCGGCACAAGTATTAGTAACGTGTCTGCTATCTGTGCTATCGAGCAGTTCCTGTCCCTACCATTGCGGGTCAAAAACAGATGCAAACCATTAATACAATTGCAATGAAAACAATGCATTCAATCGTCAATTGAACGCAATCTAAGCACAGGTGCTCTCAACTACACGTCCCCCTCAGGTCTTATCGCACATACATTTGGCGCCGATTATTGCGAAAGAGATTTAAATAACTTTTTTTTGTTTATATTTTTTAAACATTTCTTTTGTTTTGTATTTAAAATGTAATTAAAACTAAACACAAGTTTGTATTAAACGGCAATCAAAGGCACAGACAGTCAGAGCACTGAAACACTCAACAAGTTTTTGGGTTAAAAAATGTTTGCTTTAAAAAACCTATGAAAAGGTTTTGGACTTTAAATGCTGTCGTCATTGAAGTCCTATTGAAGACTAACTCAGCGTTTGAGTGCTATTTGCGCTCAAATTGTGGCCAAAAATGTTAACAAAATATATATTTAATTGTCATTTGATTGCAATCAAAGTTGTGGTGACTGTCGGCACCGGATTAAAGGTTAGGGGAATGGGAGGTATGGGAGGAATGGCATACTATGGCGTCAAATGTGAACAAAAATCAATAGCGATTTGTACGGCTATATAGTGTTATAGGAGTTAACTCTATAGCACTGGTATGTAAGGCATGACTCTTGCAAAATGTTAAGCGCTTTAACAAAGACCACAAACACTACAAAACTCTTACCTTTTATTTCTGAAAGTATTGATTGAAATCACTTTAAAATAACATTACTTTCAAACAAACAAAACATTAAATCAAAACTAATTAACAATTTTTCAATTAATTACTCAAAAGTGAGTTTAAATACAATAAGTATTGAAGAAATGGTTGAGCGGTGGGCACAGGGAGGGCACAGGGATCCAAATGCCGGTAAGCGTTGAGATGGAGTTTAAAACGCATTGAAGTGAAGGCAGAGTCCAATACAGCGCACACTCTATAGAGTCCTCACAAACATTTGGCGCGTAATCCTGACTAACGACTAGAGCTCTCACTCACACCGACACCACTGCCCGCCTCTCCAGACACTCAGTGTCTATGCAATGCACTGAACCCATGCCTAACACTGCGCTCATACCTACCACTCAGGTATCAGACGTATGACCTCTTTATACAAAATAACTAAAGTATTGATGATTTGAATAATGAGTTTGAATTGTATTTGTCATCAAATCATTGAAAACAAAGTTTCAAAGGGTTTACTAAAATACCAATCAATCGCTTGTATGCGAGGAATGGTAGGCAACGGACAGTCGGGGCTCTACCGGAACCTTGAGTGCGAGTGCTGAACCCGTGTAGACCCGTTTGACTGATTTTCGCGCCTTCACTAAAGCACTGGTAGTTTTGGCTGCGATCCAGGCATGGGTTGCGACATCACTGGCAATGATTTGGCGCTTCAGTCATACACTCAGTCATACATTCAGTCATATATTGAGTGACTTTGAAATTGAATATAATTTGCAATCATTTCTAATCGATTCACAGTTTATAGCAGTTATGCCTCTCTTTCCCTACACTTTGGCTATAGTTATGACAAAAACACTCATTCATTCATTCACTCCATAACTACTTCTACACAAACCCTCTCTCCCTGTGCTCTCTCTCACACTCACACACGCACACACATATCCCTCTCCCTCTCTGTGTCTCACTTTCTCTTTGTTTTATTGTTTCAATTATTTTATACATAAATACAAAACTTTGTTTAAAAATAGTTATCAATTGATTGCAAGTTATGTACAATTGTTAACAGATTTGGTGTTTAAGTCAAAGGCGTTGTCAGCAGTGGTTCAGCACTTGTTATCCATTGAGACCTTATTGTACTGATTATCGATGCGATGCCTAAAAGCACAAAAGCCTAACACTCTCTGTACCCTATCTGAGCCTTTGGTCCCCTTTCCTCCCTTTCCTGCCAGTCGTCCCAATGAACTACTTTCCCACTTATTCTGTGTCTCATTATCTGAACACTTCTTAAACAGTTCCGTCACTTTGTTTCACAAAAACCACTCTTCACTCAAGTCTTCAGATCTGAAAACACTTTCAAATTTATTGCTTTTCAATGAAAAGAGAGTTAAAACTAATATATATTTGAAGGTCTGTTGAAAACTATAAATAAATTTAAAACAACTCATTTAAAAGATGTCCAGACTTTGAGACAGACTACTACTGTGGGAATGGTATGGTAGGGTATGGTTGGCCTGTATTTACGTATAACAAACTGATAGACAGTTAGCAATAATGATAAGAAATATTTAGATTTACTTTCATTTTTAGCTAAAAAAGCGATAAAATAATAAAATTGTTGCCAAAAATGTTGTTTTATATTTTGATAAGAGGTTTGGGTCTAATCGTCGCACAACTGTTGATAAGAAATAGTTTCACATTCATTGTCTTTAGGACTCATTCAAAAGTATCGGAGTTTATCACTCGGGTTAAGGTGTCTAATGGTTATCAGCGATAAAACAGCGATTACTTGCACTGAATGTCAATAAAATTTTGCTTACTTTTTGTATTGAACTCAACGTTAAAGTGATATCTATTTCATTGAATTCAGCGATTGTTTGAATGAATCTATTAATTACTTCTTTATTATGTCTTTCAGTCTATACTTCAGATAATTTGTTAATCCTTTCCTTCAATACAATTGAATAAAAGAGTCGCACAATAGGTCTGACGCCTATTATTAGGCAATCGTTTGATTTGAGATTTATATCACAACTTCTTTTATAGTGAATAAAGGATTTTATAAACCTTTGCTTTGGGAGCAAAATCACATACAAGTGCTTCAAGTGATTAGATATTAAATGCTTTTTATGTATTTTCGGAAATTTTTAGCATTTTATACCAATTAATAGTAATTTGATCTCAATTTGTGTTAAGTATTAGTAAAAAAATGAAATTATATTTAATGAGAAAAAAATTCATTTAATGTTTAATTAGATTTGAATTTTCATTAATGAAAAAAAGCAGTCTTTCATTAAAAAGAGATTTCAATTTCACACGAGATTTATAAATGAATAAAATGTTGAAATAAGTGAAAACATATATCTATTGCCGAAACTAAACACACATTTCCTTATGGTTTGAAAACTTTTAAATTCTTGTGAAAAGTGCGGGAAAACTGTTAAACATTGAAATGAATAGACATTTAAAAGGAATTTCTTTTCTGTATATTATTCACAGAAATAAGTCATTTCCTGCAAAAACAGGCGGAAAGTCTGGAGGGAAGGCCAGGGAGGGAGTGAATAAGCGACGGCTTTCCACGAATATAAAAGCATTCCTAAACCAGTCCTCACTCTTAAACTATTTCTTCCAAACATTCAAAATTGTAAACTTTTTTTGTGAATGTATTTTGAAATGCAGTTCAATAACAATCATTGAATAATAAATTGTAATTTTGTTTTCATTACTATTATTATGAAGTGACGGGTCATTTAGACATCTGCTCTTAGATTACATAAAAAATTACATTTTGTCTATAATTAAATTTTTTTCAAGATTAACCTCAATTAACATCTCATTAATGGATTAGTTGTGAAACCATTGAATGAATGAATGAATGAAATGAAACGTTATTTTTACGAATAAAACAAAACTTTGTTTTAAAACAAAGGTTTTTATAATTCTTTTGAATATTACTATAATTTCTGAGTAAAACTGAAATAAACTTTTATTATCGCATGATTTGTGAAATCGTTTTATTCATTCATATTTATCTGAATATATGAGTCAAACAGTTGTGTATATATTATATACTATATAATATAAATTGTATTTTTATTTATTTATAAATATTTTGTTTTTTATTGTTGAAAGACATCAAACATTAGGACATTTAGACATGAATTTTAATTTCAGATAAACTATAAATTGGGTTAAAATTATTTGATAATGAAATCACAACTGAACTAAAAATATAAGATAAAAATAATTCACTTATTTCTCAATCGATTGATTTATTTCACACAACAATCATTGGATTTACAAACAGTGTATCATATATTCAGGGATATCTAAAAATTGTGAACATTTTTATCAATTGATTAAACATTCATATTTGAAACACGTGTTGAACTCAGTGTATATTGGATTGTATTACATAACATACATTACAAACATCTAAAAACCTGATCTTTAACTACAAAATATGTAGACTCAGGGTATAATTTGTCTGAACTTAGAGTTTAAGCTCATTAAAGTGAACATTCAACTGCTTTTTATTCAAGGTATTCGCAGTATATCTTCCTTAAGTCAATACCCCCTTAATTCACACGAGATTTTTTTTAAATTGCCGTTAATAGACACCTAAGTCTGTGTAATAGATATTTACCAATCCCCCTCTGAATTAGACCTGTCTTCAAATTTGTAAATCGTGGTTTGAATTTAGATGTATTCAATGAATTGATGACTTTTATCGACACTTTTTATTTTATATACTTTTTGAATGTGAGATCAAATCAAAGCAAAAGTCTATTAATATTCTTGTCTTTCAATACTTTGTAAATGAAATTAAAAATCGATAAAAATGTTTCAAATCTTGAGTTAATATTATCCAAAACCTTAACTCAGATATTATATAACATAATCTAAATTTCAAAGATTAAAATATGGTTTACCCCCTTTGTAGCCCCCTTTCGCCCCCTTAATCATCTCATTGTCTGATTACACACTATTTTTATTTGTTTTTTATTTTCAAAATGAAAAATAAATTATTATTTCATTAAATAAAACATTTTTCCTAAAACTTCAAAAACTTCCTCAAAGAATGAGATTTCAATTGAATTTTATTTTATTTCAAATTCATATAAAATTAACGAAAAATTTGGTTTATTTTCAATGAAATTGTTATTAATTAGCATTTAATTGTGAAACCAATTAAATACAAGAAAAGATGAATTTAAATACTGTTTTATAATTTTTGCTAATTTTATACTCACTTTAGTAAATATGGAAAAGACCTAGTATGGTTTTAAATGCTCATTTATACCTAATTTACTTTAATATTTGGTGATTTTATGCCATTTAAAAATATATCACTTATTATTTCAGTCATAAAACAATTAATTCAACGATAATTGAAATAATTTGATAATTTTTTACTTAATATCTCTCTAATTGAATGATTCATTGCTTTGTTTGTGGTTTTTGACAATAATATGTGAAAATTCTCAAAAATATACTTAATTTTCACTAAAATAATGCAAATTATATCAAATGATTGAATAATGAAGTTTTTCTCACGTTTTTTAGTTTGCATTGAAGTAAATGAATAAAAAAATCTAATTTTAAAACGATTTAAGACTTTATCTTAATTTCGTTGCTTTTGATTGTAGTGTTTGTTGTCATTAAACTATTTTATGAATTTAAAGCAATTTTTTGAGTAAAATGTACTTAAAATTAATGTTTTGGGTATAGCTTTGGGTAAATAATTATCAAATTAAAGGGTTTTCTAATCATTTGTTAACTTATTTTAGAAATTATTATAAACTTTAAAAACGGACTCAAAATTATCAAAATATTTATGAGATTTCAATACAATATCTGAAAACTAATCGCTTTTTTATTATAAACTATAAATGTATCAAGTAACAATTAGGCATTCATTAATATTTAGATAAGAAAGGATATATTTATTTAATATAATTAGATATAAGTGTTTTTAATTAATTTTGTAACAAGTACAGTTACTGTTTAGTCTAACAGTTTTATAAAATCATTTGATTCCTGCATTCAAATAAATATTTTTATGCTCTTTCATTAGATTAACATAAGGACAGGGAGGCCCGGGATGTGATTCAAAAAATAACAATTTCCTAATAAAAGGTATGTTATTTAACAGCAGACGACAAACAGAGTATAATTTGTGTTATGTATTATACGGTTTACTGTTTAGAATACAGAGGACAGGGAGCCGGTGCAGGGGCAGGTGGTTTTCAAATGATTAGAGGCACTGAGTCTGGATAACAACTTTAGGGATAATTATAAACTCATTTTATGTCTAAAATATTGCTTTCAATCCATTGTTTATTATAATTATTATATATTTTTCATATTTTTGGACAAAAATACAATTTTTTAGACCAAAGCCAACAAAAGAAAAAAAGCTTTTGAGTAGAGGACAGGTATTTGAAGTGATTTCTCTACCAAAAGATGAATCGTTGAATCAATTCGTGTTTTATTTCATTAAAAAGTCCTATAATTTCAGAAAATAAAGTAAAAATAATTGCAAACCAATTATCAAATCATATTTTTTTGCTTTTATACTGAATTTATTTACACAATAAACCCTTTGTTCACGCAATCACTGCACACAGTAATGCTTTAATTGGTGACTGTCCTCAGAAGGTCAAACCTATTGTCCAATATTTTGTCAAATATTAAAGAAATTGTGTTTAAAATAAATTAATAACACTTTTAAACCAAAATTTTCTTTAGTTTTCAATGATTTTTAATTAAACAATAATTTTTAACAATTAGTTGTTTTGAAGTAAAGTTTGGTTTGAAATGATTTAATAAATGATATAAACATTTGAATCAGATTTACAGATGTTTTCATCTAATTATTGAATATATCATCAAATGTTGTGCAAAAATATAGTCATAAAAACACTTCAATTGAATGATTGAATCGTTAAAAGCGATTAATTTTCAATTTTCATAACCATATGAAAGAAACCCTTGAATTTAATTAACATAAAAAGAGATTTCAAGTTCAATATCATGTCTTCAATGTCTTCAATGTCTACCAAACCTCTCTTTGATGTCTTCAAGAGTAGACTCAAGTGAAGTCCAAATCGATATTCTCTGCAATCATTTTAGAGTTCAAGGCCTTCACAGTCTATCGATTGATGTGAGCCTAGACTTTCACTAAACAGCGATTATCATAACTAACTGATTGCAAAACGATTGCATTTTTCAGCAATTTTTAACAAATTTAGCAAATGATAGCACTAATAATCCTACCATTCCTCCCATTCCACTCTTAGGACTCATTTTACTGATAAAAAAAATTTAATATTTGACTAAAAATTTCAAAAACTTTGCAATTCTTCAGAGAATTAGTGTTTTATTACTTAAATAATCAAATATTTTATGAAACGTTTAAATAACTGAAATAAAAGTCATATTAATATGAAATAAATGTATTTATCTCTAAATTGTGATAAAATTTGATTCATTTTTATCAAAAATTTATTAATATTTTCTGTGAATTCATATCTTTTGGTATTTCTTAATATGTTTTCACTTATTTTGATGCAAATATCTCTTTATATAATAAAAAACATTTGAATTATTCTTAAAGATTATAAATAATTGCAATATATTTGCCAAAACACAGTGCAATACAGGAAAAGAAATGCCAACTAATTGACACCCAGGGGTGTAAAGGCTGGTAATTAAATGACATTACATTTGCAAAACTAATTAAATAATTAAATAAATAATAATTAAATTTGTTATGAATTCTTTGATATTGTAATCAAATCCTAAAGAATTTATTCAATCTTTTTCGCTATGAATGTCACCCATAGTAGTGAATATCAAGTTCTCACCCCCTTATGCATATCAAGTTCAGCCCCTTATGCTTACAATTAATTAATTCTCTTAAATATCAAAACAAAATAAAGACTTTTAATGAAATGACAACACATTTTCAAAAGTAATTTTTATTTTCAATTAAATTAAATGTGTTTTAAAACCAAAAGTAAATAATTCTTGAATTGAATGCATAATTAAATTACAATAAATTGTTTATACATTTGTTTTTCATATATAACTGATTCACTAAAAAATAATTTACAAAAATAGCTCTAAAATTGAATTCAATTTTCTAATCAGTTATTCAAATGAATCGATAAAAACAAAAATTAAGTAAAAATAAAATCAAATGAAAAAAATCTTTGTCTAAATAATAATCAGAATCATTTCAATACACTTTTAATCTTTGTAACAATTATTGTCTAAAATGTAATTTCGATGTTCACTGAAAAGCAATTCATTGAATAATACAATAAATTGTCCGAAAGTCAAGCCATGGAATAGATTTGAAGACAATGTAAGACAATGTCTATTATAATAGGTCTCTGAATGTCATCACAAGACTTTTGAGACCTAAGAGGACACCGACTGACGGACTGATTGATCATTCAATGATTAATTCAAACATTAATAAACAAATTGTTTGAATATATTGTACTTTAAATGTAATTTAAACTAAAATTTTAAAACAAAATTAAATTTATATTTCTTTCGCCAAAAAAATCTCAATTTTAAGTATATTTATCGCAAAATAATTGAATTTTAAATAATATTTATATTATATTTGCGTTTAATTGAAAAACAATCAAAACTCATATCAATTGGACGGTTGTGTCATCGGTTGTGTCGTTGAAGAGAATAGAGAACTAAATCATAAGTTTAGTAACAAATTGATTGTAAATTTAGTTTCAACTGATGTTTGCGTTCAATAAATATAATGTAATTATAATAATGTTTATTATATTTAATAACAATTTTATACTCATTTAGCGCACAGTTAGCTCTACTTTTCCTCTTCTACAGTACTACTCATTTACGAAATCATGAATTCAATGAGAAAACACTGATTATTAACTCAACACTGAATTAGAGTAAGAGTTTGTGCGTTATTTCGTGTAATACCCGACCAATAACTACATTTGTTTGCACTTATAGTGAAGTCAATCAATAATTATCTCATTTTAAAGCTAATAATACTTTTCTCAGAGGATCTGTCACTCATTAAGAATAATAACAATTCACTGAACTATGGGTCAAATGATTGAAAAACTAAAGCATTAATTGCTGTTATTATTGTCGAGCACTCTATGCGTTACTGAATGGCAGTGAATGACAGAAGAATTTGATTAATGAATGAAAAATTGCATAACATTTGCCTTCAATTGAAATTAAGTGTAACTTTCAGTACATAATTGTAAATAAAATATTGAATAAGTGTTGCAATGAATGGAAGCTTTGATTCAGTTCTTGAAAACAATGTAAACCAACGGCTCTTTTATATAAGAAATAATTTAATCCAAACTTATTCTCAACTTTGAAATCAAAATCCAAACCAATTGTGAGTAAAAAGACGTTAAATATATTTGCAGTCGTTTTTGTGTTCAAATAATACCCTGTTTTCAATGCTTTGTATAAATATTTGTGTGTTTTTCGGCAAATAATACATAATTTTGACGAAAAGATACTTAAATTAGATTAACATTTGTTTAAACCCAAGGGTTTAGTCAACGCATCGTTATGTTTGACTCAAGCATTTCGACAAACAGTTTATTCATCGGAACGTTACCCTCGCGTCGGACACTATTCCAGTAACGTCTGGTCACTGAATCTAATTGTCTTATAAGTGGTAAACATAACAACAATTGACTCAAATGTGAGACACAATTGAATGGTCGCAAAACGGACACACATTCCTGAAGCGCTGTCGACAGGGTTTCCCGTAATTTGTACACCGATTGCGAGTCTTCTAATTGAATGTCTGTTAAAAAGGGATTAATTGGTTAACAGTTGGACAGAAAAGGGGTTTCAATAATACCGGCGTTCGTTAAGATCATAGCCTTTAGGAGAAGGTATTCTTCTTTTGCTATTTTAATCAAATTCAGTCTTTTTACTAATTGTATTGAATGGTTGAACAGTTCGTCAGCTCTGCACTGACTGGCCTGTTGGTCATCCATTATAAAGTCATTGGCAAACATTAGTTTTGTCGGTGTTATGACAGCACACGAACTACCGGCTGCCGGTGCTGTCGGCGGTGTGGAAGGCATACAGATCTGATGAGATCTGAAATATTCAATTGATTGTTAGTTTAAAGATAATCTCTAATAAAATAGTTTAAACCCAGACCTAAATGCTAAAGAAAGGGAGAGTACTTCAGCCCAAGTGGTCTGCAAGAGTCGCATCTGATCGTTGAGAATCAAATCAGTAAAACCGGGTATTTGTTTGGCCCTAAACAGGGGGTAATTGTAAAGCATTATTAAAGGGATAAATGAGTAGAGAAATGGTTGCAAACCATCCAATAGTGGCCACAAGTTCTCTGTCAACGAGATCTGAGAGAAGACATATGTTTTTATTGTATTGAGAAGAAGGGGATGGCGTTGTGGGCTGTGAACTGCTGGCGAGAAGAGGTTCGGGTTCGCAACTGATGAGCGCTGATATGATTTTGTTGTCTTATGTTTACAGCAATTAAACAAATGATTCAATTGTTTGTCAATTAATTGTCAACTAATGAGTCATACCTTCGATATTAGCTTTTTTAAGGGGAGACATGTTCTGCACCTGATATGGACAGTCAGGACTGCGTCTATACTTCTGACGACCCCCTCTAACCCGATCCAAACGGACGCCTTCCTTAAGCATTCCCATACGAAGACACTTCTGGAACCGACAGGCCTGACATGCTTTGCGTCTTCTTTTGTTGATCTCGCAATCGTTAGACGCGGGACAGGTATACTCAATGTTGCCTTAGATTTGATAATTGATTAAACCCTTAAAATATTCACCCTTTCGTTCATACCCTGAATGGTTCGCTTGAAGAATGCCTTACAGGCCTCACAAGAGGCGACGCCGTAATGAAAACCAGAAGCGGTGTCACCACAGACTAAACACACCCTTTTAGGTGAGTTATCACCAGATTTGACATCATTTGCATCGGCACTGGTATTACTGGAACAGTCGCCAGACATAGTACTCGAGCAGAACATGTCCTGCGCTTGACTTTCACCGGCGCTCAGAGGGGACGAAGAGGGGGAGGACTGCTCTAGACTTCCAGACGTGGAGTAAAAGTCCTAAAAATTGATTCAAATGTTAATCAAAATCAATATAAAAGACAATTGAATGACAAAAACCATTGAATTTGTGGTAATCTCTGCTTTCGATGGATTAGTGATTGGATTAATGGTTGGATTAGTTGTACTTATGGTAGACATCGAAACCGAATCATTCCTTTGTCTTGAGTTTGGCTTTTGGTTACAAAATATCATTAAATTTGGTTTTGAATGAATTGAAATGATATTAGTCTTCAATAAATGGCATCTCTTTTGCTGACAATTGTTGTCCTCCTCTTTCACATCGATTTTCTCGGCTTTGATGTCCAGATTGGTGTTTGAGCTCACAATCACTCCATTGGTGTTACCATTGATGGACATAATGTCAGTCAATGAGACAATCAATTAGTCCTTCAATTGATTAAACATTTTTGTGATTAATGTTTCAAAACATAAACAAAAATATTGTTTTGTTTTTTGCTTTCAAATCAAAACAAACAAATGGTTTTCACAGCAAATCAATGGTTGAATTGGTTTACAAATAATTATTAAATAAAATCACAATATATTTGAAAATAATTAATAATTAAATGAGTTTTTGATTAAATTATAGCCAAAACACCCAAAAAGTGATTTCAAGGCCAACGAGTGTTCAGTGTTTTCAGTCTTAGACTTCACTGAAGACTAAAATATTCATTCATTTCTTGTTTATTGAAGTTTTTATACAAAATATTTTCATTACTATTGATATTATTATTCATTCAAACCATTACTCAATTCATTATTTAATATATTATTAATTGGTTTGAAATTGTTTTCTAGTTTTTTGTATACACTATTGAAAATCATTTCTTTATTTTTAATGATTTGATTGAATACTAAATTTAGATTTGAAAACATTGTATGCATTGATAGCTCTTTGACTGCTATTTATAGATAGGATTTAATTTTAATCACTATTTTATTGAATTTAAAAATAAATGCAATATTTTTTTAGACCTGTCTTCAAGTGTTTGAAGTGAGAAATGAGAATTCATTTGACATTTCAAATGAAAAATTAACAAATCATTTGTAAATACCTTTGGACTCATCCACTCATCAATGGATTGATAGTTCACTTGTTTTACAAATATTTAATTCATTTTAAATTTTTTTTAAATATTTTCTTAAAAATTGCTAAAAATTTTGAACAAAATATTTATTTAAGTTATAATTTAAATGTTAGTTAAGTTGGACTTAAATTCAATGCAATACTTGTGCTCTAATGCCTCCCAATGCCTGTTACTGTACTCCTAATGCGGTAAAACCGGTATTTCATGAATTGGTGAATGAATGAACTCAAACCCATCAACACATATGCCATCGGATGAGACAATTCTTAAGACCTTTTTGTTGGATTCAAATTGAATTTTATCCAAACCTTTCCATAAGCACTGATAAGCGATGAACCAGTGGTTAGGAGCGATAAAATGGGCAAATGTTAGCGCAAACACTTAGCACTGGTATATAACTTATAAATCGTCCGATGATTACTGATTGAACCCCTTTTTGGTTGAACTCCAAAAAAAGGGGTAAAATTTGCATTCATTTGAATAAAATATTGTTTGCATTAATCAAAATCATTCATTGATTGCAGTGAAGAGTCATTTAAGGGTTTAACCTAATTATCGAACCTTAATTACATGTTATTAATAATGATACCCTTCACCCTGGCTATTTCATAAATAATTAACCAGTTAATTTATAAAACTCTAATAAAAATTTATTGCTTTATAATATAATAAATACTTTTTGCAGTTATTTTAAGATTTAAATGTATTTTAAATCAAATCTTATCTAAATTTTCATTTGATTTAATATTTGATTAATTGGTTTGTCATTAATATTTGAGTCAAAATTGAATTTTTAGATAAAATTATTGAATTAATTACAAAAATCTGTGAAAATAATGAGAAAAACTTTATGCGAAAGCAGTGATAACTCAATGATAAGTATTGAATGAATTTTTAAACCAAACGAAAGAAAGAGAATATATTTTGAAATGAATTTTTGATTATTTAGTTTTGAATTCAATTATAATTTATTCAAACATTCTTTGATATATTGAATGTTCAACAAGTCTTATATATAACTTAGCATGGTCAGCCTTTAAATTCAAGTTTAAACTAAACAATGTATTACTCAGAAAACATATTTACTTACATTGAGTTTTGGTGATTCATAACATTGTGCATGGTTAAATTCGTTAAAAAAACGATTGTACACTGCATTGCATAATATATTGTATTAAAGATATCCCTGAGTGCTGTTGGCCTTGAACTTGATTTTCTCTCTCATCGCCGAAAGGCATTGATTGTGTAATAATGTGAGCGCTGTTGGCTCTGTTACCAACCCTTTTAGCCGTCTGTTACGCCTATTATTCAATTGAATTCAAACTCTTTTCATAACAATTGAAAAGTTCTTGAAAACTAAACCCAAATCCCAAATAGACTTTAATATTACAACAAATTTAATCAAAATTCAAGTTTTGAAAGCAATTTATGACTGAATTTAAATTTAATTTTAATTGTTTTCATTCAAAAATGTTGTAATTCTTATAGAAGTATGAAAATTGCAATTAAACCCTGAAATAAGGGGTAATTTTCTGTGGTTTTCAATATTAATGTCTTTCTTTCAGTGATTTGTTTTCACAAACGCTAACATATTTTCTGGATTTTTTTGAATCAGTGTTTCAGTTGTGTAACGATATTGTCATTTGTATGAAGTAATGGGGTTTAATAGCATAACCGTTCAGTAAAGGGGAAAGTAGTCTGAATAAATAAATTTCACCCCTGAAAGAGAGAGAGAGAGAGAGAGAGAGAGAGAGAGAGAGAGAGAGAGAGAGAGAGAGAGAGAGAG
>JAQGAT010001007.1:0-19129 GCA_034687845.1 Pantelozetes paolii
TCATTTGTATAAAAATCAAAATCATTTGAATATTTAGTTTTCATTAATGTTTTCCCGTTTAACACATAAATTGTATTCAAAGACAAAACTGTTGTAATAAAAGCATTTGAATATTTAGCCATGGTAAAAGTGATCATGGTCAAATCCAGACTATAATTAAAAACAATCAATTTTTACCTCATTTTCTCAATTTTCGGACAATTTTTTATTTTTAGTATCAAAAGTAGGAGAGAATAGTCGGGAGTCATCCAAAGCACCCGACGGTGGGATGTAATGACAGGTACTTATGTCCATCGGATGGTATGAACAGTCCATTAGTGAAGCTCTGGGTCTATAGACAGGGCTGTCGTCATCGGCAGACAGTCTCAGGTTATTTGAATCCTTGGGCACTGACTCTGAACTCAATTCCCGATTATTAGGCTTTTCTCTGCGCTTTAACTCAAACTTAAACTTAAGTCTCGATAAGTCTGGAAGTCTGTCCTCAAACCACTTGCGCCGCACAATAATCTCTGACCTCTGAAGCAAATGAGTGCGTCGTTTGGCCTCCAAGTCCTTCAACTGATTGATAATAGCCTTAAACTCAACCGAAATCTCTTTCAATTGATTTCTGAAACTCAATAACTCTTTCGCCAATTCGGCCGAAGAGTCCGAAAAGTGGTCCAAATCTTCGGTGAAAACTGTTGTTTCGGGAAAACAATAATTAAATTCAAAGAGAAATTGAAAACATTTGTCAATCATTTCAAACCGTTTTCAAGAAATAAGTCATAAGTTTTGATACGTTTTATAATGTCTTGGATTTGAGAGCAAAATGAGTAATACTTTTGGTGTTTATAGACATTGAAATCAATTGCCAATGAATTCAATGAATTGTTTTCAGTCTTAAAGGCATTCAAATAGTGATTCCAATTCTTGTCCACCAATTCATTCCTCGAGAGTAAATCACATTTCAATGAAGACACAGAACTCTTCACTTCATTCAAGTGATTGATAACAAACTCTTCAGTAATTGAATCACTTTTGAAGCCATACTTTTGTTCAATACTTTGGATCAGTTTTGAGTGATTTTGTTGTAAACACTGAAGCGATTCATAAGTCTTGTGATAATTGTCGACAAAATAACGCATTTTTTCGATCCATTCCTCCGTTTCTTGTTTTATCTGATCCTTCGTTGACTTATATTCCTCTAAATTCTTCCCAATTGTCTCATAACTGACATCAGAAGACAGCATCAGTTGTCCACCCATTCGCGAGATCTGCTTCGAGAGTACATACGAAGAGAACTCCAGATATAAGTGACAAACAGTTGTCTCCGGAGTAAAGCTCTGGAAATAAATGGCGACAACTCTTGGGAAGCGAATCAATGGGTGATTCACTTCCTATCAAAAGACATCAATGAATCAAATGAGTGGACAATTGGTCTCAAAAACACTGACAAACCTTTTCGGCGATCTCTTTAAGCCATTTACAGGCGGTTTGTCTGAACTCTCCCTCTTGTTTGCGGTCAAGACATGGGAAACAACCCATAAATCGTTGTTTGCATTCTTCGGCGTTCAGTGTTTGAAACAAATGATAAGTAATTAATTGAAACGACTTTATCGTCAGTTTGCGAAACGTTTGCCTAAAAAGTGATTCAAATAATTGTTTATTAAATGAGATTTCAGTGAAAATCAAACGACAATTGAATTACGGATTGATTTCAATGTTTTCTTTACGTCTTTTAATGAACTCTTGGATTGACAACAGCTTCAGGTTATTAGACAACTGCTGTCTCATTGAGTCAAAGAAGTTCATAATTAAGGGGTATTTTTGACGCTTTTTAGGGGTATTTCAGTTAATTGTGATTATATTTACAGTAAAAGTAAAACCAAAACACAATTCAAAGACAACTGAAGTGTTGTTTCATTTGCCGCTAAAATGAGTGCAAAAGTGAACACAAATAACGTTATAATCAAAGGGAGTGTGAAATGAGTTATGAATTTACTATTGATTTCATTATAATAAACAAAATGTTTAACGCATTTAATTTGATTCTGATTAAATTTCTTTATTAAATTGAGATTGGTCATATTTATGAATAATTACTTGATTGCTATTAATTGTATTCATGATTACGATAACATTGGGGACCAAAAGGTCATCACATTATTTGTTGTGAAATCCTATTTGAAGTAATGTTTCGTAAGTTTTGTTTACATTTCACTCAACTCTTAATGAATTAATTGTAAACATCTGTTGAGTCATTGATTTTGATTGTTATACTCAACCACAACAACCCATTGCCGGCAATGACAGGATATGACAGATCAAAGTTTGTGTCCATTCCTCAGACCATTGAAGAAGAGTTGACGTAAGAGTTGATCCAAAAATAACTTTCCTTTCATTTGATTATCATTTTATTAATCCATCAAAAGGTGCGGAATATGTCTTAATATTTTGAATAACCCGATGACAACCCCCTGTTGTCGGCACTCATACTGTAAACAATGTATACTACTGTCCCTTCAGAAGGCATCGAATCCTAACACCTGTCCCAACGATAGGAACAAATTGTTGTCCAAAGACTTAATCCCCGCCTCAAGAGTTGTGACCAATATTTTGGACAAACAGGATGTCTATTGTGACTACAAGTCCTACGGCTGTCCAAAGACTGTGGTTTTGTCACAACTATCACAACATCTGATCCAATGTTTGTTTGATCCGAACAAGTCTTCAGACAAATGCAATCAATTGCTGAACAGTTTCGCCGATTCTGTGGACAAACTGAAGAATAAAATAAAACTCAAAGATTTGGATCAATTGAGGAAACAGTGCGCTGACCTCCGCATTGAGATCAAATCCTTGGCCTCTAATAAGACATCTGTGAAAACCGTTTTAATGAATCCGAGCTCTGATGTAATGATTGTGTAATTGTTGACCACTTTTATTGACAATTGTTTTGTTGTTTAACAGGAATTCAAGAAACAAGTGATGGATTCGGCGAAGAATAACATTGAAAACCATGAGATAATTGAATCAAACATTGAGAGCAGTCTTCAGAAGAAAGTGATTAAGAAGTCTAAACAAGCGATCCGTCAGAGCAGTGATTATCAACAAATTGGACAGTTTTTGATCGATTGCCTCAACAATGATGACTACGAGTGGTCAGCATTTGTTTACCCGAAGAACTCTTCTGTCCATATAATGTCCGGCTTTGAGCATAAGATGGAACTCACTTTCGGCGACCTCTGTATTGTTGTGGTCAGTCATTACGCGCAGGACGACGACGACAACTACACTGATGTGGACGTCGGCGACGATTACTTTGATTACTCGGAGGACTTGGCCGACGATGACGACGACGAAGAGGACTTCTGGTACGCGAGGAACGAAGTGAACGGCATTTGAGATGATATTTGATATTAAAATACGTTTTCATTAAAAGTTGAGTTAATTTTTGATTTTTATTTGTTTTTTCAAAGTATTTGTAAAAAAAACTAAAATTTATTTCATTTTTAAAAAATAACTAAAATTTCTTTAATTTTCGTTATATTTATGTAAAACTAAACATATTTTTGATTAAAAGTCGGTTTTATTTTTCAATAAACATTGAAAACAGTTTAGCATTGAATCGCATTGCGAGCACAGGGATCAACACAATTCAGTGTCCACTCATTGAAACACCAATTGAAACGATATTAACATAAGAATTGACTGTTTATTGACTAAAATGAGTGAACATTAAGACGAAAACAATTAAAAATGAGTTTACAATTGAGTTCAGCCCAAGAGAGCACAGGGATGAACAAAGCTAACTGTCCACTGGATATTAAACAACGCTTATTAACATAAAAATTGACTGTTTATTGACTAAAAGTAGTGAACATTAGATTCAAAACAAAAACAATTGAAAGAAATGTTTTTAAAAATCGTTAAAAAGTTATTCAGTTTTTAAAGTTATTTACAAAAGAGTTGTGAAAAACAATTGAAACACAAAAAAGTGAATAAAAAATAGAAAAACAATTAAAATATTTAAAAAACAATTTATGAAACGGTTTTCCCGATTACTCTTCACTATTGAGGGAAAGGCAGAAGTTTTTCGGCACAAAAGGCACCGAATGTACGGATAATGTGCTGAAAAAGTGTGGTTTAGCCACCGGTTTGCTTCTCTCACTCCTGTCCAACAGTGTCCTCCGATAGTGCATCATATGATGACTCTGACAGACAATACATCTAATATTGCACTCGTAGTATGAGTTGCAGAGACGAAGCTCTCTGTGCACCAGACGCTTGATGTGCGGCGGAAGGCATACCCCTCCGTGACTGACCGCCCGATCTCTGCGCCAAATCTTATGGTCGGGTAAACAGTATTTCATAATCGCTTCACAACAGATATGATTGACGGCTGATCTCAACCCCATTTGGTGCCAGAGTTTGTCTCTTTTGCGCAAAAAGAGCCGGTGCTTGGCCTCAGTGACCGACCCAGACATCGCAAAGCGAACCAAATCTAGTTTGATGTCGAGGTCGTCCTCTTCCATGTCGTGTGCGAGGTATAGGGCCACCAATAGGTAGACAGGAGTGTACTGCTGGTGCCGAAGACCCGCTCTCTTAAAGTAAGTGAAAGCCATCGCCAGTAAGTACTTGTCCGCCAAAAGACAACACTTATCCCAATCCAAGAGCTCTTCAATGACCGGATCCTCTAAAAGGCGTTTGAAGGCCAAGACGTCTGACTTCGTGAGCACAAAGTCCTGCCACTCGTTGGCACTCAACGACCAATGACTAGACTGTTGGCCAGTGCTTACCGCCGGAGAAGTGGGCCAATACTTGTGGCAATTGAGTGAAGACATGGACTGACAGTGGCTTTGGTTCTGGTATTCAATCAATTGATTGACAAAACAATTGGAAATAATTTTTGACATCTTTTGCGACAAAACGTGAATTGAATTGAAAAACTAAAAGCCAATGAAAGGGGTATTAAATATGGCATAAAAGGGGCCAAAAGGTGAGTGAAAATCAATGCAAACAATGCTTACAATGTGTGAAAAGGGGGTAAAAATTGTTTTAATTAACAGAAAAGTGATTTACAATTGAATTAAAAGACAATTAAATTGATATCAAATACTGTATTGAAAGCTAACTCTGCGTTCAAATCGTCTAAAAGTTTGAAAAAACAGACGAACTCTTCACTGATATGACTGACTGTCAGCGCATGCACTCAAAGCATACGACAGTCCCAGACATAGGCCCTACAGTGCGAGCCCTGGACTACGACAGCCAATGAGGAGACGATTAGCCGAACATATGATTAACACTTTTGAGTCAACTTTTATGTCATTTATTATTACATCAGAATTTGAGTCTACTTTCACTCAGAGTTCAAAACTTTTTGTAATTCTTTTATAAAACAATTATAAGAGGCGGCGTCCAGACAGTACATACACAGCTGAGGGGGAAGGGGGGAAATGACTAAAAAACGTGTGCCTTATGATAAAGTGTAGGAGATTTTGTATTTGCCTATTAGGGAGGGGGGGGGGAATCCAATTGAAATTGTCGTCTTTGCGTACGTACTTTATGGACGCCGACTCAAAGTCAGTGTTCAAATGGTTTTCAATGCAATCATTAAAAACACAAAAAACAAAATGAAATCAAAAATTAATTACAAAAAGAGAGAAACGATTCAAACATTCAATGAATAAATGAATCCTTAATTACATTACAAACACTTTTTCCGCTTCCTTGAGGTCAAAGACCTCTTTAGTTCGGGGACAGACTATTTTGCCGTTATTTTCAGTGGCCATTGATTTGAGGCTATGCTCTCCATAGACGTGACCATTGGGTAGGACTAAGGGATGGTTGTGTTCATTGAGGGGTTGGCCAGAGATATAGCAGACCAGACGTGACTGTGAACAGTGAGCGCAGGGCAAGTGTGAGGCCAATCGGTTCAAGAGGTCACTACAGACCGGACAGTCGCTGTTCTTTTCGCCATCTTTTTTATAACAGTGCGGTGTCTTCAGTGAGGAGAGGCCTGCCTGTAATGCCACCGAGAAGACAGAGGTTGTGCTCAACTGATAGAGTTTGAAGTTGTCGTTACGGAACTGCTCTATGAGTTGATGCCAACGGCACTCATCGAAGAGTGATTTGTACGGCTCTATCGGTGTGTTGGCCGGGAAGGCCAGTAACCCCATCACCCGCTGGAGGTCCAGACTCTGGCCGTCCTCTAAGTTATTGAAGTGCTTTCGCGCGTGTTTTACGGCATCGAGTCGTCGGTCTTTGCGGACGAGTTCTATGAACTCTTGTTGTCTTAATTTGATCTCAAGAGTGGACTTGATTTTCCTGAGCTTTGATTTGTTGTCATAACACCAGTTCAGACACCGATAGGTTTCCCGACTCTTAAGCGAGTCCTCCACCTCTCGCGAGACCAGAAATAAGTCGATGTTTGTTAGGCTCTGGATCTGTGAATGAAGCGCCAAATCGATGGCTGAGTCGTAATACCCAGACCTGAGGAAGTGGTCGACAAGCAGTCGATCCAACCGTTGTTTCTTCCATTGAGTGACCGCCGCGTCGTTGGAACCGCTTTTAAGACAATACTCTTTGAGATGTTCTAAACGTTTTTTGCAGACATTCGCGGCGTCCAACTCATCGGTCAAACTCTCGTTAGACTTGCGCTTAAGTATCGATAGTTTGTTGACCACTCCGTTCAACAGGTCATTGATGGCGCCGATAGTGACCGGAGTGTCGGCCCTATTCTGAACCGCTTTCTCCAAGTCGTTCACTGAGTTCTGGACGTGAGATATCTCGCGGTCGATGTTCTTCTGTGCGCACCGGAACTTCTTGTTCAGTATCTCATAGGGAACCTTCAGGGTCTGGTGCTCCATAGCCTTCATGTCCGTTATGACACCCGAAGAGCCCACACGACTAGCCATCGCGTAGTCCCTCTGCGCGGCCGACACAGAGGACAATGAAGTGGTGCTCTCAGCCAGAGATGTGGTCAGTCGTAGCACTTCGGAGACCGGATGACCAGAAAAACTCATTTATTGTCTCAATTCTGACCACAAATACAAAGCAATCGTTAATTTCAATACAAATAGGGTTTAAATGAATGAAATATTTCTCACGTTTTGTCGATATTTATGACAAAAATGTAAACAAATTATTGTTTTATTTGTTTTCAAAATTCAATCAGATTTTGAAATCACCCTCTCTTTCCATGCGATAAACAATTTACCCCTGATTTCAGTGAAAATCAATTCAAATGATCACTAATTATGTGTTTTTCAAACCAAATGTTGAAAAGTTTTGATGAGTTTAAGCGAAATCTTAAGCAAAAAGTGATTGTTTTGAATGACTTTTGATATGAAAAACAACACAAAAACAGTTCACACACTGAGAGAGCACTACAAGTGGACAGACATTCAGACAAACCATACAAACATTGAATGCTTTTGTGAAACCCTTTCCCAAAGGTTTGGTCAAAAACTAAGCAAACATTTCATACGAAAGCAAATGAAAGCAAAAAAAGTGAAAACAATTGAAAAATAATTGCATTTTATGTGAGATTTGTTGCAAAAATCAGTGAAAAAAACGTGAAGTAATTAATAACTTCATTGATACCTGTGCTCACTCCCTGTGCTCTACACACGTACTGCGCTCTATGTGTGGGCAACTGCGCTGAGGAGTGGCGGACGGACAGGTGTAGTGCGTGTGCGCAGTGGTGTCGGCACTGGTGTTGTGCTGTAATCGTGTGTTTGTTTGTCGCAAAATGTCGGACGAAGTCTTTGTCTGAATCGTTGTATTGGTGTTTGTCTTCATGTGAATCAATCATAACGTGAGTATTGAATAGACATTTCATTTGCTTTCAATTAAAACAATAAATTGTTGTTAACGTTGACCACAATTGAGTGGCCATTGAGTGCTAATTAGCACCGGATTAGCGGTCATTAGTAATGGCTTTCATAGCAATGCTAGCATTGAATACACATTACTATTGAATGCATTGAACGCTGTTTTCAGTGATTTTTGTGAATCTCTTAAATGTTTAGTCATTTTATGTAATGTTATATCAATTGTAAACAAATTGTCTTTCAATGCAATCATTGTCTCAATTATTGATGAATTCATTTCCACAACACTTACGACACGACCGCCTCTGAGGTCAATGTCAGCCCTCATTCAGATGGCATTCAATACCGGTTTGACCTTTCACTCAATGCTTGTACACATCCAGTGCTCATCACTGGCCCATTACCTATCACTAAAGGGTTGGGTGTGTTGTGGACTCAGTGAACAAGCCTTTCCTTAATTTAATTAATTATGTATTAATTGATTACTTAATTGCTTATCATTACTGGTGTTAGAGGTTAGGGATGTGTGTAATGTGTGTTGAATTGAGTGCCATATCTATAGTTGGCTTCAATTGGATTAGTGTTCACTCGTATTGGCACACATTGTACGACAATGTTAGGCACTGACACACACTTGTCTCTCACATACCTTACCATTGATTAAAAAATTGCATTTTTTGTTAACATTTTTATTTCAATTGAACTCAAAATTGAATACATTTTTCAATAATTGTTAAATAATTTGCAAAAAGTTTTTTATTTAAACTGTTTTTTGTGTTTTTCTATACCTTTAGACGCGATTCCCGTCAGAAGTGCACTCTTTTTGCCGCAAATTATTAATTGACTATAAATTGAGAACTAATTGACAAAAGGTTTAATAGTTTGACGACTTTTAGTGTAATTTCTTCAATAGTTTAGAGACTATTTGAACCCATTTTAGCCGTAAGTAAGACATAAGAAGCAAAAATAGCGTCGATATCGTCGTCGATCTCTTCATCACTGCTGTCATCGCTGTCATCATCAGGAGTGCCACTGAATCCATCACTTTTCCATTCATTGCAATCAGCGATTCCACCGACAAACTCATCAATGGATAAGAAGAAGCCGTTAAAACGGCCCCGAATGGATGCACCCAGTATGTGCTTGGATACTCCTTACCACTATTAGTGCTTTAATTTGTCTTTATTTTCAGTCGGTGCTCGCAGTGGACCAATAGCTAACGGGCCAATGCATGCCCGGCCGTTAGTGGCACTCTTAGACGGAAGAGACTGTTCGGTGGAAATGCCAATCCTTAAAGATGTGGCGACCGTTGCCTTCTGTGACGCGCAGTCGACGCAAGAAATACATGAGAAAGTGCTTAACGAAGCCGTCGGTGCTCTCATGTGGCACACAATCACTTTGACTAAAGAAGATCTCGAAAAGTTTAAAGCACTGAGAATTATAGTGAGGATCGGCTCCGGTGTCGATAATGTGGATATCAAAGCCGCCGGCGAATTGGGTCAGTAATTAGAGCTCACACGCTATCCTATCCTCCCTTTCCACTGATTTGTGACTAAACTCTGACTCATTGAGCACTTGTTATCACATTTGTTATCAGTTTTAAGATTTTTTAAAGACTTGTTTACAAAATGTTTTTATGTTTTCATTATTTTTATCTAAAAATCATTTTTGTTTCAAAAGTTTTAATCATTTTTTCTGACAATTAATTAATTGTTTATTAATTTGACTGAAAGTAAAAACTAATGTTTGAAACTGTCAACAGGTGTTGCCGTTTGTAATGTTCCGGGTTATGGTGTGGAAGAGGTGGCGGACACGACATTATGTTTGATTCTTAACCTCTATCGACGCACCTATTGGTTGGCAAATATGGTCAGAGAGGGAAAGAAATTTCAGGGACCGGAACAGGTGCGCGAAGCGGCCGCCGGCTGTGCACGCATTAGGGGAGACACACTTGGAATCGTTGGGTTAGGTATGCATTCATTCATTGATTTGTTTTCACTTAAATTCAATTGAATTTAATCTATATTTTGATTGACAGGACGGGTGGGAACGGCGGTTGCACTTCGAGCCAAAGCGTTCGGCTTTAATGTTATCTTTTATGACCCGTATCTGCCGGACGGTATCGAAAAGTCGTTGGGTTTGACCCGAGTTTATACACTTCAAGACCTACTCTTTCAATCAGATTGTGTTTCACTTCATTGTACTCTCAATGAACACAATCATCATCTCATTAATGAATACACCATCAAACAGATGCGTCCGGGTATGACATGCCCGTCCTCCCTGTCCAACACATCTAATTGTCGTTCTTTAGGTGCCTTTTTGGTAAACACAGCGCGAGGAGGACTGGTAGATGAGAATGCCTTAGCGGCGGCACTAAAAGACGGTCGTATTAGAGCTGCAGCACTCGATGTACACGAGAACGAGCCCTTCAGCGCCTTGTCTGGAATGGCCGGTATGTAACACAACTCTTATGCCCATTCACTCCCCCTTTCCTTCCGTCTGTTCTTCCCATTGAGTGGAACGAGAGATAATTGAGTGCCAATTAGATGGCTGTCAACTGCACAGTGACTCCTACTCTCAAGCCATACAACGCTTTGCTTTGGTTTTTGACATCTTTTAGATTAAAATACTTTTTGTCTGAAATGAAGTCATATTTTGAGTGAAAATGCATTTAATGTTGAATTCATTAATGTTTTTGCGTTTGAGTTGTGTTTCACTCAAAATATAAATAGTTTTTTGTTTTGTTATTAAATATTAAGAGAAATGCGAAACAAATACTTGTTTTCAAAGCAATGATCGCTTTTTATGTTTATATAAATAGCTTGTAATGCAATGGTAGTGCTTGTGCTTAACTAACTGTGCAGAGTATCAGTGCCAGAGAGCGAGCGCCGGCGGCTCTCGTTGTCTGAAGTGTTTGTCAATTCACTGCTTATCTGTTTTCCCATTCAAATAACACGTGACTAATGCTTAGGTCCTCTAAAAGATTCCCCGAACGTGATCTGCACGCCTCACGCGGCCTGGTATTCAGACGCCTCGTCCACCGAACTCAGAGAAATGGCCGCTTCGGAGATCCGCCGGGCAATCGTCGGCCGAATACCGGATTCGTTGCGTAATTGTGTGAACAAAGAATATTTTGTTTCATCTAATTATGGGGAAAGTATTAACGGCGCCGGCGGTTATAACTATACCGGTCCTATAGTTCCACATTCGACTACATTAGAACCACTTCCGGCGCCGGGATCTGTACCGACCTCTCTATCAACAGCACACGCGACACCACACTCGACATTACAAGAGGCCGCTAATCATATGACACCGAAGCCCGAGAGCTCTGAAGTCCATTAAAAATCAATTACTTTTATGTTTTGTTCTTTCGGTTGAGCCGTGCGTTCAGTGACTGTAATAATAATTATTAAATAATAAGTAATAATCAAACAAACGGTTCGCACCTCTCAAAGGAAAGGGTGAAAAAACAGCTCTTCGTTTTCAAATCAATTACTTTTTTTCGCAACATTTTTCCGTCTTTTGTCGAAAACCACACGAAATGATCAAAAAATAACTCAAATATTAATTATTGTATTGAAAGACAAATTCAACGATAATTTTGAAACTGATATTAATATCAAAACTGAAGACAACTGTCCAATGAATTGGATATTAGTTTTTCCAACAGTTGTCTACAAATTGTCTGCAAATGAATAATAATTAACTTTTTTTTCTATATTTTTGCCTAATTTTTGACTATTTTTTTGAGTTGTGGTCAACACTTATGAAGACTTTTATTAATGAACTGAAGACTTGTTTTTTGTTTTGTTGTAATCGTCTCCTCCTATAAGTAGACAACGGGTTATGAACTTATGATTTAACTACACATCACTTGTCTTCTCTTCCCAACCATTCATCCCAACCAACCATTGATTAAAACTCTTTTGAATCGCCACTCAATTCGCGTAAAAATTTGTCCGAAATTATAATTTCAGTTAAATTTTTGTTCAGTTTTTCCTCCCTTTTGACGCCTTTTGTCACTTTTTGTCACTTTTATTGTAAGAGTTTTTTTTTCATTACTTTATTTTGTGTTTCATTTTATAAAACAAAACCTAAAAATCATTAATCGATTTCATATTAATGTTGAAAACAATTGATTTATTAATTAATTGAAAGTTTGAATCGCTTTTTAAATAATGTTTTTGAGTTTAGCAATAGATTTGACAAAAATGATGAAAAATCAGTGAATTTTATCAATTGTTGTGAAGAAAACACATGAATACATGAAAACATCAAAATTAATAACAAATTCAATCAAAAACCATTGAACTCTTGATTATTATCTGATTTATGGCAAAAATCAATTACATTTTGCTTTACATATCGTTAGAGACCGACAATTGTTTCGACAATTTTTTTATTTAATTTTTTTGAGTAATTATTAATAATTTTACAAATAATACAAAAATTTGGTGTAATTTTCATTCCAACTCTAATTATAGTTATAATTACAACACAATTATGAGACAAAAGAAAACACAACAAAACCTGGACTTTAATTACGAGACTCTGTGGAGAGAGAAATGTATTTTGCATTCAAACAAACCTTTCATTACTTTATAAACACATTTATTAGTTATAATATTTAGTATTATTTTACTGTCCATACGGTTCTCAATAAAAGGTATTTTTCTTTTATTCAAATCATTAGTATATTTATATATAATTTCAAATTTATTTGTCTTTATTTTGAGTACTATTTTAGCCGATCCTATGTCCTCTGAATTGTTTTTTGTGTCCACTTTATTGATAATAATAACTATATTTTTGTCATTAGTTTTGACTTTGATTTTTGATTTGTTTTTTCTGTTTAAATGATAGAAAATATCAATTGTTTTGAAGATTAACTTATTTTCAAACACTCCTAATCTATGTCCTAATCTATGCGCAGCTAATCATTGATTGTTTTGTAGAAAAATTGATTCAATTTTTGATAACAATTGATAAGAAAATGAAAATTCATTTCCAATTCTTTGCACTTTTTTTCTCTCATCTTTGCGATCAATAATAGGTAACAAAAAGTTTAGTTATTTTTACTCTCTTTTTATTACAATTATTGAAATGAAATACAAATTCAATGAAACGATAATTAAGTGAAAGAAAGTGTTTATATATTTACAAACAATTGAATACTATTTAAGATTTATTTAGTAATAAAACTCAACTATAATTAGACGACAAAGCAATTGATTGAGAGTTCAATTCATTTGATTATTATGTTTACAATTATTATTGCATTTATAAATGCATTCAATCATTCATTCATTTCATTAATTTCTCTCAACTTTTTTTTGCTCTTCTTTTTTGTCAAATAATATGAAACACTATTTTCTTGCAACAAATTGTTTTGCCATTCAATCATACAATCAATGAATAAATGCTTTCTTTCGGTGGAAGTGAAGCGAAAATAAAAATTTATTTGAAAAAAATCTTTTGCTTTGAAATTGATTTCAATTAAAATTTTAAGGTTTTTGTTATCATTTGAGTGCAAAAACAAATTGAATGTTAAGTTGAGTTAATGTCTAATCTGTTTTGACAAATGATAATTGCTTTCAATCAAAGTAAACACTCAATTGTGTTGTATTAACCATCAAAACACTGACAGCCAACTAACCAACCAACCAAGGACATTCCTAATAGTCTCTCTCATTTACATCTTTCCCTGACAAGTGATAATTATAGTTATTTTTGTTGAGTTTGCAAATACTATATCAAAAGTTTACTTTCATTTGTTGCACCCAATCATCATCAGGGGTACACATAAGGGGAAAGGAATTGTAGTTTAAAACGAGGACTAACTTATTTGAAGAATCTCTTAAATAGCCTGGATACATTATCTAAGATTAGCTTTTGTTAGTTATGTAACACATGTTAGTTATAATAAGCCAATTGTTGCTCACATTTACTGTCAGATCAATAGCACCGTTGGTTTTGCTTATCGTATTTGAAAGTATGAAAATCTCATAGCATTTGAATGTTAACCAAAAGTAGCGATAAATTACTCAATAATTTAATTAAACTTTTTATTTATCTTTTCATTCATTAATTGAATTCATATTTTCAAACAAATGACGATTGGGTTTGAAATCTAAACCATTTATATCACAATTGCCTTCAATTTTATCATTTCTTTCATTTGTCTTAACTCTATATCAAAAGTTTTCATCTAATCCTTTGACACAATGTTTGTGTAATTGAGTGTAAAAATCGTTTAAATATTTTCTCTGATTGAGAAATATGTCAAACATTGATGTGTCTGTGGATCCCATCCCAAGTACACCAATAAGGGAAAGTCAGCCGCAGATATCACAAGATATTAGTGGCCAATGAAGTCATCAAAAGACAATGAAAAACAAAATTTCATAACATTTAGACAAATGTCTGAAAAAATGATTAATTAATGAAAGGATTTATGAATTGATTAATGAATTGAAAACTTTTGAAATGAAATCACATTTTCTCGTACTTTATGTCAATATTATTGAATGTCTTCACAAAACATGTGTTTATTTTTGTTTTGTTTATAGTTTTCATTGAAAACAAAATTAAATAAAAAATGTCTTTAAGTCTAAGACTATTGAAGACTAATAACCAAATGACAACACAATTAGTGAAATGTTGTCAAAGATTGTCCACAAAATCAAATCAATTGATCCCAAAGTCATACGCAATCTCTTGTCGACACAACGCGACGACGAGTCCAACGACTCAACCGAAGACATCGCCGGAAGCTTCAGCTGATGGACAGCTGAACGACAGTCCAGAGGCCAAAGCCGGTGACCAATATTCAGGTGAAACTAAGTGGTCAACGCCTAAAGCACTGGTCATAAAACCGATTCAAAGCATTGGTATTAAAGATAAAATTGAAAAAGTCTTGAAATACGAGTCGTTTATTGAAAGACTCTTTTTGGGAGAGTTTGACAAAGACTTCCTGTCTTTCCCTATAATCCTGAAGAATAAGAAGGAGTTGAAGGAAATGACAGATCAATACGAAATGATTAGACAATGGTTTAGTAAAATACGTAAAGACGAGCAGACCTTGGATTCATTGGCTTTCAATCACTTGTTTGAGTTGAGTGTCTCGGAAATGGTTTATGTGTTTGAAGCCATCGGTGCCTCCAATCAGAACAAACTCTCTTTCGGTAATAGCAGTGCCGAAGACAGACAACTACTGAATCCAAGCAATGATTCAAAGTATCTGTCACTTCCTGAGAACCAATTGACGGCAGAGCCGATGGCAACCAACAAATCAATTGTCGAGCAATTGGTTCCTCTTTTGATCCGCAATTCGTTGTCTTATTATTGCATCACTTCTTCAGTGAATGAATCAATAAAACAGGAAATTCTTGAAAAGCGACCGAAAATTGGTTTTGCTTTTTGTGAGCCGAACGACAATTTAGGTTCTCTTCCGTTCATTCATTGGGAAAGTCAGGCCAAACTGTCCAACGATATGGACAGTTGGCTTATAAATGGCACAAAAGGACGAATATTTAATGACAATTATGACTACTATTTGATCTTTTGTCGAACCGAAGAGTTTCCCGAAGACCGCAATATTCTTGACCGAAAAAACCAATACGGAATTGTAACACTACTGGTGCCCAAAGAGGAGTTGACTATTGAGAGTGACGGCACTGATAGCTTTGGAATAGAGTATCAAAGGATTCGTTTCCGAGATTTGCTTTTATCTCGTAATTCACATGAAGTGATCAAATCAGAGGAAAAGGGAATTTTGGCTCAAAATATTAAGGGCTGCGGACAGTTGTGTTCCTCAGCCATAGTGTTGGGTCTTTTGAAACAACTGCTGAGAAATACTTACGATTTTATACTCAATGAAAGAATAGGTTTAAGTGAGTGCGAGATCGTTCAAAAAACACTGTCCGAAAGCACCCGAAAAATATACGCAATCGAGTCTATGCTATACCTGACGGCCGCGGAGTTTGACTCCTTTGAAACCGGCGCTGATATAACACTGGAGTCAATAACAGTGAAGACGTTGACCACAGAGTATGCCTACGATGTGATCAAAAGCTTGCGCTCAATATATGGCTCAAGATTTCTGGTGTCGTCGACAGCACACGACTTAATTAATGTTTTTGACTCCTTTCTCGACTGTTCTGTAAATAATAGGATATATTTAGCTCTACGTGGGCTCCGAACACAAGGCCAGTGGCGTCACGACCACATCCGCCGCACTCGACTCAGTCCTCTCTATCCTATCTATGCTCTGAAGCACTTTATCGGCGCTGTTAAGACCCGACGCGATATTATTGACCTCGACTTAGATCTCATGGGTTATGTTCACCCGAACCTTAAACCCGCCGCCGAGTGGCTTGAATACAGTCTCAAAAAGCTAGACATCGTAACCGAACAGCTTCTTCGAGTGCACGGAAAGGTATGTCCATTAAAGGAACACTCATTTATGTACTAATGGTTTGAATGACTGATTAGCAGAACATAATCACAAAACAACAAGAGTTGTATCGATTGTCGACAATAGCTATGGACTTATATATGATGACAGCTGTGATATCCCGGGCCTCCCATACCATTTGCACCGGTGTCCGCAACAACGATATCGATAAGGAGGTGGCGATGGCTTTAAGTATGGAATCATTTCTGAAGATCACACAACTGTGCGATGAAATGATGGGCGACTCCTGTACTGCAAACGACTTCCGGAACCCTTTGATTCACAACCGGAACATCAAATTCAACGGCTATTTCGCAATGCCTACCATCGATAGGATAGTCTGAGTGGTTGAGCACTCTATCAGTAGTTTACTTGTATTTTATTAAATGTTTTTTAGTGTAAAATGAATTAAATTATTAATAAATTGAACAAAAAATTTAAAATATAGTCAAATGTTTGGTTGAGTTCTCAGAGAGTGCTCTCATAGAGTGCTGTGTCTTCTCAACACTCAGTCATTAAATTCAAACAATAATTAATAAATTGTTGAAAAAATTTCACTTTTTATCGATGGGTACGGAATCATAGAGATTGGGTTGGGGTTAGTGATTGGGTAGGGGTTAGGGATTGGGATAACAATTGTGTTGTAGTTTTAATGATAACCTATTTTATCGGACAATGCATACAAGGGTTGGGTTTGGGAACCAATTGGGAGTCAATTGTCTATCAATTTAGTGTCAAATCTATATTGAAATCAATATTTAATAGAGTTTTACATAAATTACGTAAACATTGGGTGAAATGGGAGACAAATAAGTGATCATTGAATACATATTGACATCAAATGTGAGACAAAATGTATTAAATGTTTACTTATTTGACATTTAATTGAAATTGAAATCAAAATTAATATAAATTTAATTAAAATTAATGTTTAATTGAATTCAAGTTTTTGTTATAAATATAAACGTATTTAGCATTTGATTCACGATTTCAGTGATTGTCTGTAATATTGTGGTTAAGGGTTAAGGGGTTAGGCTTTAGGTTTCACTTTGTCATCAAGTGATCAGATGTTTAGCCATTGATTGCAATTGTGATCCAATTGTTGTCCAATTAATTAGTCTTTGATTGCAATCAGTTGTCATTTGTATTGAAAGCGATGTTGGCTTTGGTTAACCGTATCCTGGATTGGCTGAAGAGTCTCTTCTGGAAGGAAGAGATGGAACTGACTTTAGTTGGTCTCCAATACTCAGGGAAAACCACTTTTGTTAATGTGATTGCAGTAAGTGTTGAGTCGTTTAACCAATGGTTCACTCATTTGCTTATTAACTGTGCTTTCATTTCATCCCAAAGTCCGGACAGTTTTGCGAAGACATGATTCCGACCGTCGGCTTCAATATGAGAAAAGTGACGAAAGGGAACGTCACTATCAAAGTATGGTTACATTACTAACCCTTTCCCTCTAATCTGATGATCTTTTTCGTTGTAGATCTGGGATATCGGCGGTCAACCGAGGTTTAGGTCAATGTGGGAACGGTATTGCAGAGGAGTTAACGCTATTGTGTATGCATTCGCTAATATAATGTCTCAATTGTGTAACTAATGTCGTCTACCCTTCCCCTCAGATATATGGTTGACGCCGCAGATCAGGACAAAGTGGAGGCCTCTCGCAATGAATTGCATAACCTGTTAGAGAAGCCACAGCTGTCGGGCATACCTGTGCTCGTGTTGGGCAACAAACGGGATTTGCCGAACGCTTTGGACGAAAAGGAATTAATTGAACAAATGTTTGCATTTTTTTAACTCTTTATTTGAATTTCGGCTAAAAATGACTACAATTTGATAGGAATTTGGCGGCCATTCAGGATCGGGAGATCTGCTGTTATTCAATATCATGCAAAGAGAAAGATAACATTGGTATTAATTCTAATGCTATAGTAATTGTGTCTTCATTTACACCCCTTTTATTGAATACTTTACAGACATAACCCTTCAATGGCTTATTTCGCACTCGAAGTCCGGTTCCCGTTAAACGAAGTGCTATTTTCCTCTCAATTTAAATAACATTTCACTTAAATATGTTTTAAATTTTATTAAATTCTTCATAAGATCTGAGATTTAATTAAATTTCAGTAAATATTTGACAAATAATTGTAATTTTAAATCAATTGTCAGTGAATTTAATCTAATATTAAGTAAAAAGCGATTGAATGTCAACACAATTATTACTAATCATTGTTTATATTACAGTCAAACGACTTGTGCTTTAAATTATTGCATAATATTATAAGAGTTTATAATTTTATTTCAATTTTTTTTAGTTTTTAATTTCAATTAATATCCAATTATTGATAGTATTTATCGATAAGTTATAAATCATTCCATAAAATAATAAATTACTTATTATTTCATAAAATTGTCGTTAATTTTGATTTTTGTATTGTTTTTTCAATTAATGTATTCATCGTTTGCGGGAAACAGTGATTAAGGCAATCATTGATTTGGTTATGCGGTTCAGAGATGGTTATATCAAAGAAAATCGGGATTATGTTCCCCTTATAAACCCATTCCCTAACCCTTTCCCTTCGTTTCCTTCAAAATGTCTCTAATTTTCAAGAATTGTTTAAAATTTTCAAAACAATGAAAATCACAAACAATTAAATATATTTTAAATAATTTTGAATTTCTTTCACTTTTATACCAATTGTTGTCTCAAAACGTAAAAACAGTTTGAATTCAAAATTAAAGTCAAATCAATTCACGAAAGAAATCAAATCTAGACATCAGAAGCCATGGAAGACGTGAAGAAGTTTGCAAAAGAAAATCTGGATTTGACTGAAGAGAATGTGAAGGA
>JAQGAT010001008.1:0-19127 GCA_034687845.1 Pantelozetes paolii
CCAAACTTACCCAAACTTACCCAAACTTACCCAAACTTACCCAAACTTACCCAAACTTACCCAAACTTACCCAAACTTACCCAAACTGACCCATGCACTGATGAGAACATGGGTTAGTTATCATACATTGAATGACTTGCAATGAAACCAATTATTTTCAAAAGTGATTGCATTTTCTGAATAAAAAGTAATTTTAATTTCAAATCTATTTTAAGACGAATTAAAATTTAAAGCATAGAAAACCACTGGTGCTGTCGTACCTGATCTATAGTCGGTCTCTTCTTTGGATCCGAAATCGTCATATCCTTCAACAGGTCTGCACATATGGGTCCGACGCCCCACCGCTGTTCCACATCTGGTGACCAGTTCTGGAGTTCGGCTAACATTCGTTTAAACTTTGCTCTTCCGGACAGACATTCAGCCAAAAGTAATCCCAAACAATAGACATCAATGGGTTTGGCAGCTGACAAACCTTTGGGCACTCGCTGTGTCTCGGGTGCCATATATAGACGAGTGCCTATATTTCCAAACACACCCGGAGTGGTTCCTTCCGCTACTCTCTTGGAGATACCGAAGTCACCCAACTTATAGACCAAACCATTGCTGTCGTTGTTATACATAATGTTATGAATCTTGAGATCTAAATGAATGACATTTTGTTTGTGTAAATATAACAACGCTTTTGACATTTGATCAAACATTACGATCGCTTGACTCTCATCGAAGTGTTTGGACGGCTGGGCGTCTATCAGTGCTTTCAGGTCTCCATCGCATATCTCCATAAACAGTAGGCACCGACAGAAAGGAAAGCCTGTTTTCTGATCGTGAAGATAGAACACGTGATGACATTTGACAATATTCGGGTGCTCTAAGTCCTGGTGAACATCCGCCTCACGTTTCAGTTTGTCGATAGCTGTCTGCAAAGAGGCGGCACCGGAAGTGAACTTGGACAGGTTAAGTACCTTACAGGCCACCGTCACTTCTATGAACTGATTCTGTGAACTCTTAAATAATTTTGTTGTCCGGACGGCCCAAACAGCTCCGTAACCACCCCTTCCTAACATGCGGTTAAAATAAAAGCCATATTTCTTCATAAAGTCTTCCTCTTCTTGTGGAAGCGCTTTACCCATTGGGATGTCTATCTTATACTGTTCCCCAACTGCAGGCCAATCCGGGTAATAGCTCGGGTAATTTGCCGGTCCATGAATGGGTTGGCCTTCATGTGTGTCATAGACAGCACGTCTTCTTCCAGAAGTTCTGTCTAAATCTGCTTCACTTGGGTGTTGAAACGTATAGCCCGGGTCTGACTGACCTAATTGGGTCATTGTTGGGCCGGGATAGACATAACCACTTCCTGATGGACGACCAAACGCTTTGTGTTGACGGGTGTCACCAAACGGATCGTAGGCCAAGAAACTAGACATCGGTTCCGCGGCTTCGCTTTGGATCTGCTTCTGTCGGACGTAATCCTTATATCCAACACTTGGATAAACAGCTGGAATATCGGGCGGTGTGTGCGCTCGGCCTGTCATTGTAGGACCAGATTTAGGTGTAGATGAAAACATCGGTCCCAAGCGCTCCCGGTTTATCGCTCCAGAACTTATTGCAGATGATCGGGGTCTCCTAAACTGGGGTATCTGTTCCTCATCCTCCCCTTCCAAAAGGGGTATCTGTTCTTCTTTTTCTCCTTCCAAAGGGGGTATTGCAGAAGATCGGGGTCTTCTAAACTGCGGTATCTGTCCCTCTTTCTCTCCTTCCTTAAGGGGTATATCTGAATATTGAAAATCAATTCTTCGCCTAACATTGGGTCTCGGGCCCCGACCCTCAGGTGTTTCCCGACCCACAATAGCACGAGAGCGAGGTCTCATAAAATGTTGTTCATCTTCTGGTGCATAAATTGGGGATATGATATTTTGTCTGTCCATAGGGAGGGATGAAAGATTTGGTTCGGGTGATTGTGGTGGTATAAGAGCATCAGAACGTGGTCTCCCTCTACCCCTCCCAAAGTTATCTTGTGTTGAGAGTATAGGAGTAACAAATGAATGATCAACAGCACCAGAACGAGGTCTTCCAGCCCTACCTCTGCCGAAGTCATCGGGTGGTGTGACGGTGGGGTTATGAAGAGCACCAGAACGGGGTCTCCCTCTGCCTCTCGCGTAATCATCGGGTGATGAAAGCCTTTGAGTAATGAAAGAATGCCCTTCCCTTTCAGGACTATTGGTTTTTGGAGGATTTGATGATTGAACCAAAGCTCCAGCTCTGGGTCTCGGTTCCCAATTGAGGTGTGAATCGTCTGACATAACTAACTGTCCTTTTCTGAGGTTGTGATCAATAATTTGTGGTTTGATTTGAAAATAGATTTTTAATATTTTGTAAAAATTTCTTCAATAATGAGAAAAATATTTTCAAAATTGAAATTAAAATCTTTTTTTTCGGATTTTATTTGTATTTTGAGTCAAATTTTAAGAATAGTATTGATTTTATACACAATTTATTTAACAGTGATTTATATATAATTAAGATTTTCTCACAATTAGTCCACAATTGTCTGAAATATCATAATTGAAGTGAAATATTAATTGTAATTATAGTTTTGAATACATTTTTCTTTGATTACAATTATTATTACTTTTACTCCAAAACAAACAAAAATTGTTTTCTAAACTAATAATACATTTAAAAAACAAATATTATTATTATTATTATTTAACAAATTATAGGTTAAGAGACCAATGAATGCATGAATTGATTACAAATTCATAATTTTTTTATAGTTTTTGTAAATTTTAAACTTTTTTTTCATTCATTCCTAAATTTATTGATTTTTTTTGAACACTTTTGAAGAGATTTTTAAATTGAATTAAAAAATCAATTTTTTTGTACTATTTTATGAATAGTTTATAATTAGTTATAATTTAAGGGTTATTATCAAAAAGAGGGAAAAATATTAGAGAATACAAACTAAAGGGTGAATAAATAGTAATTACTTTTTAGGGATAAAAACCATTAAATTCAAAGACAATTATGATTTCAATTGTGTTTTATATATATAAACGAAGAAAACACTGAATTCTTAACTCAAAACTCAATTGAAATAAAAACCAAAAGAAGAAAACGTTTTCACAAATAATTGGCAATAATTTCTAACTCTTAGTCCAAAACTGTTTATCAATTCTTAAGACAACTGAAAGATATTTTAATGAAATTGCGATTAAATGTCAAATAATGTCTATATTTTATACATTAGTTATCAATAGTAATGTGTTTTTGCGGTGTTTTCTCTCAATATTTCTGATTAAATATCATTTACTCTTAAAAAATACAAAATATTTTTCTTCACTGACTTTTTCACTCAATTTTTTATCTGCGGTTTTAAGACAAACAAAAAATCAATTGTTTTTTATTATTAATAATAATTTGTTAATCATTTTAAACCTAAACTAAACCTAAACAGAGATATAATACAAATAGAAATACAATTAAACGACAAATGAATTGTGAATTGAATGATGAAATCAATTGACGATAAGTGCTGTCAAAGAGACTACAGTTTAGTCGTCGTCTTCGTTATCACTGCCGGACGACGACTCGGACTCACTATCACTGGAACTCTCACTCAATCTTGCGGTCGATTCGTCGGTAAAAAGGTTTCCGTTTTTCATATCACAGTTCGGCTTCTTTTTAAACGATTCGGATCCGTTTAAAGACGCTATCAATTGAGACAAACAGTTAAACAAGAGTTCAAAAGACAATCAACTCTTCAGTTGTCTTACATTTATTCTTCTTCGGTATATTGTTTAACATACAGGAAGAGACAAACTTTCGCAAAGCTATCAGTGTTTCCGGTTTTAGTGCTTCAAAATCTATTTCAATGTTCTCGTCGTTATCGCACTTTATTGACGGTTCCGTTGATTGAAGTATTCGTAAAACGTTTTTCAAATCCTTTGCTATCGTTTGAAAAGAAAATAAAAAAACAATCAAATATTAACTCAAAAAACAAATCAAAACAACATTTTAATGAAAAAAGATTACGAAATGTGTTTTAAAGTAAACTAAAAGTAAACTGAAAATAGCTTTTATTTAAATGAGAAATCGATTCAAAGCCTAAAGTCATTCAAAAAGGCATTGAAATGGAAAACAAAACACATTTTAATGTCGTTTTGAAGGAAAGGTAAGAAAAATAAGACAATTATGACAAACCGTCTAAGTTTTCGAGATCTGTCTTCAACTGCTGTAAGTCTTCCATATCGTCGTATTGGAAAGGGATGGGCGACTGCACCACATCGTCGTCTTCTTCGTCGTCCACTTCCTCATCGAACGACTCGTCCTTTTGTTTTCGGTTGGCTTTTGTGGTTTGATTGGCCTTTCCTTTAGCCGAAGATCTAATCCTTTTATTATTTCCATTCTTCTTGAGTCCGTTCTTTGGCTTAATTGGTTTGGTTTCGGCGATACCCGTGAGCGCCGATATAGTGCTGGTCAACAGTTTCACCTGTGTTTCCAATAACTTCATTCTCTGCAGTCCTTCGCTGTCGACCACAGTCTCAGTGTTTTGCTTACTATTGGTGTGCTGTTCACTAGAAGTGTTATTTTGATGATTATTTGTGGCATTAAATGTCATCTTCTCTTTGAGCAGGTCTTCGGGTATCCTTGCGTAACGGTATTCAAAAAAATCCTGAATAAAGTACAGAAAAACTCAATCAATAACTCATTAACTAAACTGAAAGTGCAATCAAACGTTGACAACAAATGAGTCGTTAATTAATGGCAAATGAGTTTTGAAAATATCATTATTCGAGTCAACACTCAAACACTTTTGCAAACAATTAATGCATTTATGAGTAAATGCTTTCAAAACTTATATTAAAGCAAACATTGAGATAACGTTTCATTACTTTTGGACTCAATTTGTAACTAAAGTCCAGTTTATTGACAAACAATACAAAAAAGAGTAAACATTTGTATTGTTTAAACAACACTTACCCTGACTTTGCGGGCCTGTTCTATCACCGGTGCTTCGGGTTTGTTATACCGGAGACAGTTTGTGATCATTAGACGAAAGTCCTTCACAAATGGCTTAACGCTTTTGTATTGACCCGTCTCTATCTTCGTCTATATTCGGGGACAAACAATTCAATTACTAATAATTAACAATAGCTCTCAATTGAGGGAAAGTAAGCAAAAGCCTGTCATTTAATAGACTCTATGAGACGACAGAGTATTAAATAAAGTGAACAAAGAGTGCTATTAAGTGACAAAAAAAAGTTAATGAGTTTTATAATCAATTGTTAATTAACTCATGTATTCATTAGAGGAAAGGCATAGGAAGGACATAGAAAAGCAGATGTTTTCCAGAAAAACGATTTAAAATCAAATCAATGAATAAAAAGTGAATAAAAAGTGAATTATCTGTTAAACAGACGTTTGATTGCAATTATAATGCACTCTATTATTGAGTGAAAGTCAGAAAAACAGATTAATATTTAGAGAAACATAACATAAGGTCTTAAATACCAAAGTATTTCGCAATTCATTACAAAACAAAACAATCTTTGAATAAAAATAACACAAAAATAGTTTCAAATCATTAGATATTCTGTCAATAAATAAGTCTTTTGTGAAAAATGACTGAAATATTGAAATTAAAGCCAAAAATATTCAACGAATTAATAATTTCTTAAAATTTGTGCCAAAATTACAATAAAAATAAAATTAAAACTAAATTTAATCAAAAATTGTTTACAAAAATGAATTAAAGATTGAATTATAAGACAAAATAAAATGTGATTTCAGTTCAGAAAGAGTTCAAAGAGAGGAAGCAATGAATGGATTGTTAGATAAATACCTTAATTGTTGTCAAATCAATGGGTTTTTTAATGATTTCGAGGTAATCGGGGTATACTTGAGTAGACACAGGCTCATAGAAGGGCCAGGCATACTCCCTGTGCTTTTTGGTTAGAAGTTCTTTGATTATATCCAAACAGAACTTCATTGAGGTATTTAAGGGGACTTTTTTGGGCTGATTCTGAGGGTGAGTGGCAATAGGGGTCGGCAGCTCTTTGTTAGGCCGCTTCGGCTGAAACCCATGTTCCGAACGAGTGATCATTTTTTTGGCGCAATTTTTCTCACCGTTCAGACCATCGCCTAATGTCTGTGCGATTACAGAGTCCTGTAGTTCTTGTGTAGTCATCTCTGGTCTACGTTTTGCCGCTCTTTTCTCAACTAAAACATTGAATTATATGTGAATTACAGTGAAATATATTCAACACATTATTGGACTAAAAGTTTTGGGGAAATGTCTATCAATAAAGTGAACTCAAAATCTAAACTCAAAGAAGAAAACAAATAAAACACTAATTTCTGACTAAAAAACATCTATTGTTGTGAAAAGACACAAAAAAGATGTCTTACAGTCGGCAACGGATGGCTTTGGAGGACAAGTCATCTCGAGTTCGACTTCAGGCATGTCTTTGAGTTTCTCATTGAGGTATTCCTCAAGTCTTTTGCCCGCTTTGTAGACAACGTTATCACAGGAATTAAATTTATAACAATTTTTAAACATTAGATCAAAGTCTTGGAGACATTCCTCTGCAGATGAATACCACAAAAACATTAAACGCTTTTTAATCGTTTGTAAATCCATTGGATTTGTTATCACTTTATAATAGTCAGGGATTTTCAGTGTAATACAGTCCACGGGTTTGAGGAACGGGAGGGCAGTCTTATAGCGACACAAGTATTTAGTTATCATTATCTTTAAAAAGTGTAATTGATTTGTGTATCGCAGACACCTGTCCTCTGGCGGATCAAAGGCCGGTTCAACGCAGCCGTCAATCACTTCCGGCACGTTATCAACACTACCGGCGCTCATATCGGCTTCGATGCCGTTTTGCACACCATTTGTATGCTCTTCGAGCGCAGGCTTTTGGTCAACAGTCCTCTCGGCCTTCAAATGACCGCAAATGTGATTTTGGTCTTCATTTGACACATCATTTGACATATCATTGACTAACGACTCAATGGATTCTTCGGTCTTATAGTTGATGTCATTATCTGACGCCGCGTTCAATAGATCCGAGTCTTTCATGTCTCTACTGATGGCCGAGTCATTGGAGTCGTTGTTATCAATGGTTTGAATGCCATTCATATGCTTAGCGTCTGTGGACTCAATGGGAAGTATAGCACAAGACGTCAGTTCCAACATCTTCTGCGATATATCCATAGATGACATCAACTCGTCGTGCATTTCGGCCTCAATTTGATGGACAACACAAACAAAACACAATTCAAAGACAATTATTGTCTTCACGTCTTGGGATCAAATGGAGAGCCAATAGACACACACTTTATGAACGATTTGAACGTTATTTCAATATTGAGTGCAATTGTCGGCCATTTGTCTGCAATACGACTGACAAGTAGTGCCCCCTTTTGGACGACAGGGGTATTGCGCGCGAGAGTAAGGGTTATCTGAAAACAGTAAACAAAACATTAAATTAGTTTCACTTTCAGACAAATTAAGGGGTATTTGACGTCAAAACAAAAATATATATCAAAAAAACAATTCAAAGACTTTTTTGTAATAAAATTTTATTTCAATAAAAATTTCACTCAATTTATGGCAAAAAAAAAATTTAATTAAAAACAAAATTAAAATCAATTTTAATGACAAATCAGTCAAACCTTAGACTCAATTGAAAAGTTGTTTAATAATTATAAAAACTGTTTAAAAATGTTTTGTTTTTGTCTTAAAATTGAGAAAAAAATAAATAAATGTTTGAAAAATAATAAATAATAAAAACGTTTTGTAATCTCTTCTTCACAACACGTTTGGGTGTATTAGTGGTGTATTTGTAATGCAATGAAACAACAAAACAATCAAATCATTCAACAAATGGCGTGAAGTCTGCACTCAATTGAGTCAACACTTAGACTGCGATCGCTTCAGAAGTGCAGCGCATTTAAACCCAACACAAACTCACTGTCGCTATGACGACCCCAAACACATCATCACTGCAATACTGTTGAGTACTTTCTCTCCATTCACTTCACCGTTAGTTATGTTAACTCAACAGTAGTTTCAGTTTTGGGTGGAATTCTCTTTTAAAACTGACGTTCCTATTGGCCATTGGATATCAGGGATCACTTAATCGCAATTGTTTTACACCCATTGCAGGGCTCGTGTGAAAAGTGGTTTCCAAATGGATATGAATAATTCAATTTCACTTTTGTTTGTGTTTAGAGTTGAGAGCCATCTGTCGGTGAACTAAACGTTTTGATTGAATGCCTATTCATAGGTGACTCTCAATGTGTTGGCAAACACTGAGTCATACAAAAGGGAGAAACACATGCTTTCAATGCTTTCAATACTTTAATTCACTTTTAATTGAGTTAATCATTAAAATGATTGAAAATATTATCAATAAATACCTAAAATATGTTTCAAATTAAGACTTAAAATAAAATTTTCGCAAATTTTTGTCATTTTTTAAGTAATTTTTTATTTAAAACTTATTTATTGAAAGCATTGCCGGAAATTCAGTCCCTTTTCATATGAGAGACAAAGTATACGTCACTTAATATTTGAGCACAAAATCAATACGTTTTGCAATGATTTGATGGCCTTTTCATAATGTGAGGGACAATTCATTTCATTTCTAAACGAGCGTTAATTTTATTGAATATACTAATTATCTCTTCATTTATGTGCGAGATTATAATTATACTCTAAGGGGTATTGAATAAATGACCCCCTACTGCAACCACCCTACAACCACCACTGCCATCAATATGTGCTAGTATAGATTATTTCACTATAGATATAAATACCGGCATTTCTGCCGGACTACATATACCCTGATTATCATTTGAGTGCATTTATGTCGTCATAGCAATAGAGATATGAAATTGTTTTGTATTTTTAGTATATATTTATTTATTTGACTGTATTTTGATGTCAAGACTACAAACAAATGGTTGAGTCGTTGAGTGGTTTCCGTCTATTCGTGAGAAACACTGTATTGAAAGGCAAAGTGAGTGCACAAGCGATGCGTTCATTGCATTGGCTTTGAAGTCACGAATAGAGCACTGAATACACAGTTTTCGTTCAATAAATGATTTTAACTCAAAGACTCTGCAATCGTATCGCATATACAGTAAAGTCTGATATGTCTTACGATTTGTTGTACTGTTTATTGAACTTCAAGTTAAATACAAAGTATTAAAAATAAATACAAATCACATGACTATCTGTGCTCTCAGTTGACTATCTGTGCTCTCAGTTGACTATCTGTGCTTTAGTTGATAGCAATTCAATACAATTATTGCAATACATCTGCAGTTATGAGCTTTGAATTGCAATTTCGGTCAACAGAACCGTTGGCTATAATAAAGTGCAGGTGTTTTGTGTAAAGCACTTAAAAAGTGATTAATTTATATGTATTTTGAATACATGTGATACCAGACTAACACAAATGAGCGGCCGTGTAGTCCAGGGCAGGTGTAGTACCCCTTATATAAGGCCTACTATTGTTTGCTTTGATCTCAAACTTCAAATCAAATAAACTTATTATCAGTTTTGAGAGTATTTTGAGAGTATTTTGAGAGTAAAGAGCGGTTTGTTATCCATAGAAACCAAACGTCGATTAAAACTATGAAAAATATTTTTCATTATATTTCATAACAATTTCAGTGCCATTGCAGTGGAGTTGCACTGAATGTCTATATTATGCAGTAATACCAAACCTGCCAACCCTTGAAGCACTTGCAGAGCACAGCACAACCAAAGGGCGCGCAAATGTTTTTCTTAGTTTTCTTTTTACGTGAATCAAGTTTTTTGGCGCACAAATGCATCGGTAGTTTAAGACTTACGGCCAGCCCTACACAGCCCTACAATATGTAATTCAAGGACAAAGTGAGTTGTACTCATCAAGAGTGCACTGGTATGTTGTGTGCGAAATACTACCAGCACTGGCAGACTCTGGAGCTCTTTCTTTCAGACTTTCTTCTCAATGCTTTGCAGTGAAGACAGCGTTAAGTCATAAAAGAAATATTGACTTTAAATGCTATGAAAAAAAAATCTGAAAATAAGTTTTTAAATTAAAAATAAAATTGAATTTAATTTTCACTTAAATTATAATAAAATTTATATTAAAAGTAATTTTTCATAAAATTTATGCAAAAATTCAGAAATTCTTTAAACATTTTAATGAATTCAAGAATTTTTTGCTTATATTTCACATGAATTGCAATCAATTATACATTAAAAAGAGGTTTTCATAAATAGATTTTGATTTCAATGTCAAAGCAATAATTTGTTTTCAAATAAATCCCATTATTATTGCAATTTTTGTATCACTTTTCATACCTTTCCCATTAAAACCCTTTGTCTGAAGCATTAACTCTTAAGATTAGTACTCAATCTCTTTGTTGCGTCTGAAGGGATGACACAACTGTCGACTTGAATGCCATTCACTTATATAACACAAAGCAAATCAAGAAATCTTTTCAAAGACACGACTTTTTAGTTAATTATAACTCTTTTTGCGCACAAATCTCTCAAATCATCAAAAGTTAAACTAAAAGAAAGAGAAATCAAACAAAAAACCATTTCTTTGTATAAAATGAAAAGTAATTGAAAATAAAATAAACAGAAAATGTTTTGTGAATAACAAATGTTTAAAGTATTTAATGAAATAAAAGTGAGAATATTTGATGAAATGATTTGATGAAAACATTTGCCTAAAAGTAGAGTCAAATTAATAGTGTTTTGAGAGAAAGAGTGAAAACTTTAAACTTGTTTTATGAAAAAAAGATTTGAAAATTATTCAAAGCCTTTATCTTTGCTATCACTGTATGACTAACTTATCTGATCTCTGGTAAGGGTTTCAGCAAAAACTTCAAAATATTTTCCACAAATCACATGAAAACTTGTAAACAATTTCTCAAAACAAGTGTTTTTCTCATTTATAAAGAAAACATTATTCACGTGTGAGTGAGAGGAATGACAAACAAATATTAAATGAATCGGAAATATGTCTATCGATTTCGTGTCTATTGTTTCGGTGTTGTATTTGCTATACAAGGAGTTGAGACCAAACTTTTATAACACGATATTGTATTCAATGTATTACTAAATGAATGAAAAAGTTTTGTTTAGATTTTTAGGTCAAATCGATAGCATGTTATCCAAAGGGACTGTACTATCAATCCGTTCCACATTCAAAATGCTTACCATTTTTGGCAAATAATTTATGATAAAAACCATTAAATATTACAACTCTTTGAGCAAACGGTCCAAAAATGATTACTTTGTATAGACTTCCGGGCCTTTAAACGAGTGATTGATCTGAAGTTATGGCAGACTTCAGTCCAAATATAAAAGTCTCCGAAATGTTTAATTGATTTGAATTTATAGTGATTTTAATAACATTAGTCTAAATATATCTATTGATTGACCCGAAATTGTCTCATATAAGGCACTGGTATCCCATCCTAAACACAACATCACAAGACTTGTGTTTGCCTTACATTCAAAATATTCATTGATTTTAACGTCAATTCTGTTGAGAATTGTATATAAATATTAAATGAGTGACTCATAAATGGATTTTTTTATATTTTCTATAAATCATAAGTAGTTTTAATAATAAATGAATGACTATCAGGGGGTTAGGGTTAACACACAGAATAAATATATTTTACCAGGGTTGAATTGGTTAACCAGGAACTAAAGTCTAATGAATATTCATTGTATGACTCTTCTCATAGAATTGAAAAACAGGATAACTTTGAAATACATCTTTGAAAGCGTTATAAATTAATTTAATATAATATTAACCCCCCTTTGAAAAGAGACCCTGAAGTTGATCACCTGAAACACATGTTGCGTTAAAGTCAATTATAAATACAATTTAGTTATTAAAGGCATTAAAAGCTTTGTTTAAATTATTTTATTTTTACAAATCATATGAATTGTTATTATCATAAAAATTAATGCTTTTATTAATGTTTTAACATTTGAGGCGAAAAACGATATGAGTTTGCGTTCAGTCACAGCATATAAACGTTAAATTGTTTTTTATTACACAAAATATCATTCAATTAATTGAATTTTATTACAAAATTCATTTCAAAAGTTAAGAAATATTTTTGATATTTCATAAACTGAAGCAATAGTTTATGAAATGTTGTTTTTAACGAAAACAGAAACACCCCTCCCCCTAATCCTCATTGATTTTTATCAAATTAAAGTTTTGCCTCCCATTCCCTTAATGCCAACAAAGCTTTTGATTATGAAAATACAAAAACAATTTAACAAAACCTAATCTAAAAACATGTGATTAGTTTCATAACTATTTCACTGAACTGTAGAAACATTTGTATAAAAACTGAATGAAAAGCAATAAAAACCTTATTATAAAGGAGTGACTAATGATTAGTAATGAATGAAGAATTGAAAACTAAAAATAAATCATTGATTTCGTGTCAATAAAAATATACCTGAATATACGAAAACAACAGTACATATGATATAATGATTATGTTTTTGGTGAACATATTTAACAAATATTTACTGAAAGTCTAATAAAAAACTGTTCACTCGATCCCTACGTTATGTAAATTAGTTTCAGTAATAAAAAACTCATTTCAATGAGCGATAAGTTTTATAACTTTTGTTTTCATAACTTTCAGTTCAAAACAGAAAAACAGTGAAATTGTTTTTTTTCATTTCAATCCAATGTCTGTTGAGATTAACACCAAGTTTTGATTTAATTAAGATTTTGTTTCGGATATCAGATAACAATCAATAATAGCGTAAAGAATATATTAAACACTTTAATAGAAATCACGTTTTGCTAACCTTCTGACTGCCGATACACAGCCTAAAGCCCAGTGCGAATCGCACAGTAAGATAGACGATACGGAAAAATAAATTATTTCTCGTTTATTCCCGTCTGAGTTGACGACTAATAGATAGGAACTGTTGTTATACAACATAAACCCGAATAAAGTCTTATATCGTGTTATTGTTGTTGTGTTTGGAAATGAAGTCTTTTTATATATATCTTCTGTTAAACCAATTAAAATGTCATCAATTCCTGTCGTTTCGACTCAATTGCAGACAAAATAAAGCTTTTGTATAAAAGGAAAGGTTTGTCTCACAGTTAGGTCACACCATAGACAGACTAAAGACCTATTATTACACTTATTTGAAGGACCAGTTCTCAGTTAAATGTAATTTCAATGCAAATGATTGCATAAAATAGTTTCAAAAAAAGTCAATTCATTTGAATTTCTTTGAAAATAATGTCAATTAAAAACTCATTAAATGAAGTGTTCTTTCAATTGATTAGAAATATTGTGTGAAATATGAACTGAAATACTGAAACGGAAATTAAGTTTACGTTAAGTTTGTAATCAATTAATTAACTCATTCTTGAAATCTCTAAGAATTGAAACAAATATGTGTCGAAAGAAAACACTTATGACTTGTAATTCAACTCTTAATTGCATTTCAAAAAAACTATTTTATTTTATATCAAATTATTTGTAAATATTTTATATATATTTTTCTTACATTTCTAACGACAGAAACAATTAATATATTAAAAACGGACTTAAAGTTAATGTAAATCTTATTTACAATTGATTTTTGAAGATAAAAAACAATTTACTTTTGATTTTCACATTAATTATTAAAAATGATTTCAATTTTTGTAAATATTATATAAATTAATGAAAACATAAACTAATGATTGAATTAATGATAAAAATATAGGAAATAAACAAAAAATATCTTTTCATACAATAATCAGATTTTATGTCCATTGCATGGCTTGTGGTAAACATTCGGCTATTGATATGAGAGGTCTAACCATTTCAGGCATCGTTGGCACTGATGTTAGTGTAGATAAAGGGTTCAACTCTTCTAAATTGTGTCCCACTTTGTCCTTATGGTTACGAAGTTTGTCGGGTCTTGAAAATGATTTGTCACAACCGGTGTAATCGCATTTGAAGGGTCGTTCCCCGGTATGTATGTACTGGTGTCGAGTGAGGTCAGCGTTGGCAATAGCCCTATATCCACAGCCGGGCCAATCACAGGCGAATGGCTTCAACACCGGATCGGTATTGTGGGCCACCTTTTTATGGTGACTCAGTTTGTCGGGTCGGCTATACTTGCGTTCACACCCGTCCACATCGCATCTGGAGTTCACATAATAAATGAATAAAATTTCGGTTTAATTAAACATTTATTGTTTTGTTTATAAAATATTTCTTCAAATAAATGCACAAAACATTTGAAAATATTGAACAAAACTAATGAAAACATGATTTGAACTAAAATTTTATGAAATATTAGTAAAAATTTAAATAAAAATAGTTTTAATAAAAGGGTTTTCAAAGAGTTTTATATAAAAAATGACTCATTATTGGAGTCAGAGATGAAAATCATTGTTATATTAAATGTTTTCTGTTTTTTAGTTGAAAATATTGTGTTGGAGTTGGATTGGAGATGGAGTCGGGGCTGAATGAGATGGAGTGGTGTCGAGTGCGAACATATGCGAAGTCGGAGCTGAGGCCGAACTGTCAACAACTCTACGAATCAGTTTGAAAACAATCAGTCATTTTGTTAACCAATTAATTGTCTTTTTATTCGTGCATTAGATTTAAAATAATTGCAATAACTGTCCGATAGTTTGGGCAACAGATGGGAACGGATTATACAACTACTCAGTCAATCGATTCACTAAACGTGCAGTCAATAGAAAATCTGACATATTTGGCAATACCTGTGCTTTTCCTACAACTTATTCAATGAATTGGAGCTAAAAATATGGGTTTCATATCATATGTATCGCAAAATGATATTTATTTTTGTAATCATTTGTTGAAAACATTTTTCTGAATATAATCTAAACTAATGTCGACTTAAGTGAAGATAAATAAGGATTGGATTCAAAAATATGCAAAAAATAGACGAAAACAGAGAATAAATAAATAAATAAATGTCTCAATCACTCACTGAAAGGGTTTCTCTCCGGTATGTATCATACGGTGCCGATTGAGGTCATTGTTGGCAATGGAACGGTAGCCACAGCCGGGCCAATCACATACATAAGGCTTCTCTGAGGGATCTTTATGTACATATCGGTGACGATTGAGTTTATATGCGTTTTTAAAATTCTTTCCGCATTCAGGACACGGATATATCTTCTGGTCTCTGGACTGACCGGCTTTCATGCTCAACAGTTTGGACAGTTGTCTGGCGCCGGCACTGGTGTGTCCAATGATGGTTGCGTTTTGCAAATAAATCAATTCTTTGGTCTCGTCTTCGTATTGTTTGTCCAAATTATCAATCATTGAATTCAATTGAATTATTTCATTACTGAGGACTTCAGTCCGCATTCGGTTGGCGTTCCTCTCAGAGGAGAATTCGTTTTGCAATAATTCGACCAAATTTTCAATCTCTAAGTGCGGCTCCACTTCGGTCTCAAACGCCGATAAGTAAATCCACGCGAAGTCCAAGTAATCCAAGAGTTTTGGGAAAAGGTTTCTCACTTTATAGACGATTATAACAATTAACAGAAGAATAAGCTCTAAATTATAGACTATTTTTGCATTCAATTCCTCATCTATTGCTTGCGTTTGGGATTGGGTTTCCGTTTCGGTCACAATCGGGTTTAGGTCTAAGTTTAATGTCTCTGCGTTGAGGTCTGTGTCTGGTGTTAGGCTAAGCTCAGGCGTCGGGATCTCATTCTTGATCTCCTGCTGCAGATCAGACACTAAACTCAATTCATCGACAGTTGTGTTGACATTATCTCCGTTTGCATTGGTTTCGACCACTTCTGAGACATCTTTGACTACTTCTTGTAAAACAACATTGAAATCAATTTTATCCAAAATATCTTTTTTATAGTAGTTTTGAAGCCATTTCTCTATTCTTGAGATCTTGTCCTCTGCTTTGGGAACAGCTTTGTGTGGTTTGGAGACAAAGATATGAAGAAAATAATCAATTATTTCATTAAATGTGAACTAATTTTCGGTAATTATTGAAAACAACTTTCAATTCATTTAACCGTTAATTGATTTTTAGGCCATTTTAGGCCAATATTTACCGAATTTATAGTTATATTTGAAATATTTGTCGAAATATTGACAGCAATTAAGGATTGAATCCAAAATCAGTTGACTGTTATTGCCATCAATTGTCTCAATGTTGGGATGAATTGGTGTCGACTTCGCCAGCGATTTGGTCGGAGGTCTGCCTTTGGCTCCGGTCCTGACCGGCGGTCGTGGTCTGGAGGACAGGAACTCTTGGTTAACGAAATTCAAAATCTTAAGCAAAGCCTTGCAATGGATTTCCTCGAAGTTAAACAACACTTCCATTGATATTGTCTTCAATTAAGTGATGAATCAATTAATCAATAAATGCTTTTAAGACAACAGAAATGCTTTTCAAACAAATTCATTAAATATTTGGACCTTTTATTGCATAGAGAATGCCATTCATCTCAATGTCAATCACTACACATAAAAAGTACTTAAACTTTCATTATTTGTAAAACATTTACGCCTTTTTTGAAATGTTTATAAAATTCATTGATTGAGAAGAAAACGATTGAAACATAAATAATAAAATGAGAGAAAAACCCCTTAAAAGACATTTCATTAGAAAAGCAATGATTTTGTTATCAAAATAAATATTGATTTCTCTGTACTTATGAATGAACCAAATGATACCTACCCTTATCATTATTAGTAATAATTTATTACCATGGTCAGTTCAGTTCCAATGATTATGAGCCCCTTATTAAGACAAACCCCTTACAAAAGCACTTAAACTTTGATTAGATATCAATAATTATAAACATTATTAGAAAGCAATCAATAATTTATTGATAAAAGACTTATTGAGTCATAAAATGTGACAAAACTTTCATTAAATTGAGAGAAAAGTTAAGCAAAAAGTAATTCAATTGTAATTCAAACCAAAATTTTATTCACAATTCATATCATAATTGAAATAAAATTACTTAAAAGTAAAACACATTTTCTTTGCAATTAATAGATGAGAGGAAACGGTAATTAAAAATGTGATCATTAGTTCAAAAGTGATGTTATGTTTGCAACTCTTTGATGAGAAGTGCCGTTCCGTTGGTCACTGAAAAAGTCCAGTAATGCTTATCAACACAAGTGACCGAACAGTCATCCAATCCCTTATGAAAAGTATAGGTTTTGTCGTAATTGTAGATAATATTAGACTTTCCGTCAATTATTCCGTCGACCCGACAGTCATAGCTGTCCACCAGAAGACCGTTTTCTTTCAGTTTGTTGATGAGGACGGGTGTGTTGTAGGGTTTGGCAAATGTAAGGGCTGTGTAATGTGAAGTCCGTTCCTCTTTGATGGGCCCGAACTCGCTTTCATTCACTTTCCTAACACCCGATTCGTCGATTTGATTGCACAGTAGTTTTCCCGGAACCCAATTGGATATGTACTTAATGTCCGACACATTGGGATAGGAGTTGCGAATAATGGCTAAATCGCTGTGTATTTGTTGGTAAAGATCTTTCGGCGGTTCCAATAGAGCGCTGGCCTTCTCTACGGCCATGAACTGGGCCTCAGTGTCATTGAGGCCAAGCGTTGGCAGTATTAATGTTAAAACAGTAATAATAAGTAAATTATAACTCATTTTATAAAATATTTATTAATTTTTGTCAAAAGTTTTTATTTAATTATAAATTAGTCTAAAATTCATATTTAGTTTAATATTTACACAGTTTTGGTCAAAATCCCTGTCCATTAATGCACAAAACATGTGGACTTCATGTTTGTAATGCTATTAAATAGTTTTGTCTGACCTCTGCATACCTGTGCAGGTATTGTATGGGCTATTCAGGCATTAGGACTGGACTTTAGTTTTTCCCAAACTTTTGTTCACTAACTCTGACTTTAATTTGATATTAAAACTGCGCTCTCTTTCAGTCACTGAAGGAATGGTAGATAATATTATTAATAGCCTTTAAATTACTATTTATTTATAAAATATTTACAATTATTTAATAGATTAAAAAAGACCTTTATTCAATCATTACAAGTGTTTGCAAATGATGATCAAGATCAGTGATCAAGATAAGATGAACCTGATCACCTGATGTTCTTATTGGTTCTGCGCGAGTATTTTAGCAATTATTTGATTGTTTGATAAAAGTTTTAAATTTTAGTGAAACTGAAACAAAATTTTATTTATTTATTCAATCAATCAATTGATGGCACAGTCAGGCAATGGATTAGTTAATCAGACCATAGGTCCAAATGAGGACAAGTGCCCACTTTGTGGCCAACAGATTGAGGACAAGTGTCAGATAGAAGTATGCGGTCATTGGTTTTGTTTTGGATGTCTAAACCAATGGAAATACGACTGTCCGAACCCAATCAAAACCTACTGTCCTGTCTGTGAGAACCATTTCACTCTAATTCGATGTAATTTCATATCTGAAGACAATTTCTTTCGCCATTCCATCCATTCCTTCAGTTTGTATAACTTGATTGAAGACCAAGTGCTGAGAGCACAGAGAGATTGTATACAAAATATGCAAAAACTTTTGGAAGAATTTCAGAGAAAGATTGAAAAGTTGTCGGAAATGAAGGGAAGGTTGGATTCAATACAAAGAGTGAACACAAATAGAGATCATTTGGTTTTCACTTCAATTGAAGACATTCTTAAAGAGTTATTATCTCTTGAAAGAAGAGATCGATTGCCGGTTCCTACAAATCAAACGGTGCTTAGAATGAGAATCGACGACAACAGTAAAGGTATGACTGCACTGGCGGTTAAGGTTTTGGTGGATTTCATTGACTCTATCATCGGTTTGTGGTCAGACTTAGAGAGAGAAAGGATTAGAAGAATATTCGGTAGACAGACATCCGGTCGGTTCGGACAGTGGTTATTCACAATAGGTATGGGAACCGGAGTTTTCGTATGGCTTTACTACAGACAGGCGTTAATACATCACCGGTACTGACGCTGTCCTACAGTGCTATCAATTGAAGAAATGTTTATAATAAGCGCCAAAACAACACAACTCTCTGTCCTCTCAACCAATGAAACACTTTTTAGTGATTTCTA